>BLXT01004946.1:1601820-1615140 GCA_019648995.1 Plakobranchus ocellatus
TGTTCTGTAAAAAAAATAACTTCGAAATTGTGAAATGTCCTATCTCATTTTTAAAATTTCAAATAACTAGAGAAAAAGACAACCTAGACGCCCATAACTTACGAAATAATATTAATTCAATATGCTTCATGTGTGCATATCATTTCATTTGCATTATCTTTGATTTTTATGCAAATAGACTGAATGAAATTTTTTAGCTCGATTTTCTCAAAACTGGGTGATGCGCTCTTAGGACAAAACAATACTGGACCGACGAAATCTCTAGATGGTTTGAAAAAAAAAATCTATTAAGTGCGAATAAACCCACTATTTATAAAAGCCCATCTAATTCAATTCAAGTCCCAATTTCACAAATTTCTCATGCAAAGCAAATAAATTCAGGTCCCAACAGTGACCAACACTACGACTGTCGAGCTCAATGGAAAGGCAGAAACAACTTTTCTGACAATTGTCAGAAAAATATAAGGCTGCAAATCCGCTTAATTAACTCTTCCTGATTGTTTAAATGCTTTTGGAGGTTTGAAACATTTTTGTATTACTCTTCTAAGAATGAGAACGCCATGCTGCCTTAAACAGTGATTTATATCTCTAGCTTGTCTGCCCTTCCTATGTCTTTTGCTACAGGCATAAAAATAGACTGATTATTTTTTTTTTTATTTAACTTGAGCATATATTAACAACCCATATCTTTCACAATATGACAAATAGAAATTTCAAATAAACAGAAAAATATTCAGAAAGGCACAGAGTAACACTAGACAGCTAGCTCAAAATTTTTATTTTTATTTTGACCCACCTGGATGCCATTTTTTTTAGCACCCCCCCATGAAATGGGTTGGACGCAATGACTTACCACAACACGGAAGTCAGACAGTTTTTTAAACTGAGACAGTTTCTCCTCTAACTCAGGCTTCACATCCACCTTGCGTCGCGAATACTTCAGAAATGCCCAAAATTTTTCCAAACCATACAGCTGACCTGATTAGATTACATAAGAGAGACAAAAAAATTACTTGGTCACAAAACAACAACGTTTGAAACTCTTTTTACGATAACAATAAAAGAAGTTGAGAATTCAAACAGATTGCTGGACAAGGTCCCAAAAAAAATTGTGTTTCCAGTCTGTCATACACACAAACAAAAGCACACCAATATTACCTGCTAATTTACACTACAATTCAATCTTGATCGAAAAAACAATGTTCACAGGTATGATGATTTAAACCTAGATATCTATATAGCCTACCATTCACCAATGCCATATCTGGAAGAGATGGCTATTGTGGTTTCCTAACAATTTTTCACTTAGGATATTCTCAAACCTTGTATTTGAGTCTACTTTTGTTGTCTAACTGTTCAAGTTCTCTAGTCAGGCCACTTTTGCTTTGTGATATCCCCATTAGAGCAAAATGTTTGTGCCTTATGAAGATAAAAGCGTCCCTCAAACTATTTTTTTCTATTCCCAGTCTACTTGTTCTAGTTCCCCATGCCTTTTAAAACCAATCCTTCTCTCAACTCTCATAAGGAAAAAAACTGTAGCCACTTGTCCCTACCGAAAACTTTTTTTTGCTTCAGCTCTAAAAAAAGAAGGCTATATAAAACTTTTCAAACAAGTTAATTGCCATGAGGCATTTCTATCATTCACTGCATAAAACAGAGTACGAAATAAGTGATCTGTATTTTGCCGCTGGGCTCACATAAAGACAGAGCTCTGACTTATGCTAAACTAAAATTTTAGAATCATTGCATTCCTGAGCCTAAGAACAATCAGATCATGTTCAAAGCATAGAAATGCACCAATGGAATTTTCATAAAACGAACATCAATCAAATGGAAACTGATATATTAAAGAAAAGAAAACCTCAGATTTTCCTTCGCATCTTAATTTAAATTAAATAACAACAACAACAAAAAAAATGTGCCATTATGTTAGCCAATGAAAATTCCTTCAAATGTTAACTAAGGCTTATTTCGATTATCCCTCTTGAATTCAATTATTGAAATTCTGGGCTTATGCTCCATCTACTATATGAAAGAAGTAATTTTGCTACCTTTTTTTATGATTTTTGTAATTGAATATAACATTCCAACTTACCACTAGCATAATCCTTCATGGTTTCCTCTTGGAAGTCCTGGAAAACATCTGATCTAAACCTTTTTTCTAACCCGTAACTGTAGTAACGAAACAAACATTCCACACCATATCTGCAAAGAGGTAAGAGAAAATATGTAAGATCAAGAAAACGTCATCACATCAAAAAGCACACATTGTGTAATAATTATCCTATCACATCAACCTTTTACTCCTCATTCCCTGCTGGAATCCTTTGGTTCAGCTTCAGGGAATGACACCAGAAGACATAGTGATCAGCCCCTTCCATTTTGATGTTTTTGATAATTTTGGGCAGGTGAGGGGAGGTCAGTTTTTTTTTTTTATCACCAATCAAATACCAACCGAATAGTTACGGTGAAAACAGATTCTGATATCTAAGTCGCTTTTTTTCTTCTTCAAATTTTATGTGGAATCTACATCTTTAAAAAATTTAGATGCAACACTTTCTGTATTAATCTGGAGTTTGAAAATTTCTGTGAAAAAAAAATTTCCTGCTGATGCATTTTAAACAATGTAATCTATAGTGTTATCGGTATTAGCATGGCTTGTTTATACTGGGCTAAATAAAGCAGTTAAAGTATTGCACTGAGAATTATAATGGTAAATCTGATTGGACTTTTTTTTTTTTTTCTTCGTATATGAATCACTGAACCATATTGGGTCCAACAAAGAAATGTTCTGTATGGTCAGCCATTTAAAATCAGGAAAAATAAAACAAAATGTTCTTCATTTTATTAGCACTACAGCAACATAAAAATCATATTTTTCTCTCTCAAACTGTATGTGCAGATTTTTCAAAAAAAAAAACAACAAAAAACCTCATATTTTAATGAGCAAATTACGTATGGGATGGCAGATCTGGAATGAAAAAAAAAATATTCGTTACTGATTGAGCGTCTTTAACCTTTAAAAGCATTTTTATCTGGCTAAGCCCTTGAGGCATTCAGTTTTATCTAGAACTTCACATTTAGAATCTGATGACTCTCCTGTGCACAACAGCCAACAGCTTGGTCTATTCAAAATGTCATAGAATGATTGTGGCAAACTCAACATAAAGTCAGATTTAGAGCATAGATTTAAGTTTATATTTATTTACACAAGCGTGAAGTTTTCAATTTAACCAGTCGATTCAAATTCTAACCAGCTTTGAAAGAAATATGCCTTCTTTAGATCTAAATTTGACAACTCTACTTCAAAATAGGCCTAGATCTACTAATAACAACAGAGATCAAGATAAAATCTCAGTGCAAAGCTTATATCTAGACCTAGGGATGGACCAGACACCATCAAATTTTTTATAGAATATGAGAGGCAAAACAGGATGAAGCCGCATCATTTCTATCAATGTTTGACAAAATGTAATACATCAGAAACAGATGTCGCATGAAGTTTAGATTGTATACCCTAATGTTAAGACAATCAGATAATCCAATAAAGAAGACTTCTGCCATATTGCACACGAAATGTGCACAAGGCATACATATGTAAACCATTTCACTCTCGCCATAGCGTTACATAATTGCATTTTTCTGTCACAACAGCAGACACGGGTTTATTTTTGCCTCATAGTTCAGTCAAAAAATTGCATCAGTTGGCGCCCAGCCTGCCTTAAACAGAACATATATTTCAGATTGATACCATCGATAAAATACTTCTCCTTACCTACTACCCTTTGCTGCATCTTCCACCGAGAGTGTGCGGAACTCATTGTACATTTTGCGACTGAAATGCTGGCGCAGGAAGAAGGACCAGAACCGATAAAGGCAGTTCATTTCCTGAGACTGGCCTGCACCCAGGCGCTTGCGCTCTGAGAAAATGGTAAAAAGTGAAAAGCTCAATAGTCATATTAGTCTACTTTGTAATGGAAGTTCTTTTTAGCGAACAAAGAAATCCTGGCCGCCTAAAATGTTTTAGGTAACAAATCAAGTAATCATGACTAAAATGTTAGAGAGACGCAAAGCTAATCATTTTCAAGATGCAGTTATCATTTAATTACAACTCATGAAAGAAAAAACAGGGATGCCAGTGGCCTCTGACAAAAAAAGGAGGAAACTTGTATAGAAATAAAGAGTTTTCTCAAAGCTGAAGTTTAAGTATAATTGACTTTTAAGTAATAAAATTAAGGCAAAAAGTCGGAAATCCTGTTTAAATCGGAAAACTGGCATCCCTGAAAAAATGTTTCTTTTTTTTTTTTTTTTTTTTTGCAATACCAAATTTAAAATACTAAACCCTATGATTTCTTACCTTTAAGGCACTTGGAATGAAATTTATTGTAAACATGCCACACAAAATTATTTTCTTTCAGCAGTTCATGGGATGGATGCTCAAAGTGAGGCATTGTCACAGGTGTGCAGCCATAACTTGACCCGAGTTGACTTTCGGATGGACTGAGAAAGGCAAGGACAGAAAGAAAGAAAAAACAGCTATGATTTGTTTGAACCGGAGGAAACACTTAACAATAAATCTATGTAAATTGATACAATGTATTCATTCAAAAGTAAGTAAATATCTTTTCAGATCACAAAAATAGGGAAACCACAGACACGAGTCACTTTAATAAGCTCTTGACAGTTCTTGGATTAACTACTTCCCTCTGGCAATAAATTGTTTCTTTTCCTTTTCAGGTCACGTTTTACAATTTAATGGTCTAAAAGAAAGCAACTAAATATTTTAATTAACAAAAAGAAAAATAAAATAAGAGAAAAAAATTTAGACATGTAAATATTAGATTTGAACACATAAAATCTGTTCATGCTACCTTGCTGATCGCATAGACAGGGAAGACGAATTGTGCCTTGAACGTGCTCTATGTTCTTTCTTGTCCATGACCCAGCCAACATGGGACTCTAGAGGGGGATTACTGCTATGTCTCGTTTTTTTCTTACGTGGGGTCTGTGAAAAAAAAAAGTGAAGTAAGTATGTTTAATCCTTACAGTAAAAAAACCACATGTCAGTGAATTTTTCAACTGTATAGAATTAGCATAAATTGCTGTCAAACACCAATGGAAAGAGAGGTTTTATGTGAAGATACCAGCCAATATTGAAAACTACCAGAGTAAATAAAACTTTTTAAACAGATAGCTGTGAAGGTGCCGATATGAGAAAGATTGTTGATACTGGTAAAATGTGTGATAAAAAATGACCAAAACAAATCAGCTTTGGATCGTTGAATCATAATCTACATTTCTCAAGGCTGAGCAAATGGTATTTCTTTGGTCTGGATGATGCAACACCATGCCAGAAATGAGCAATACAAAAGGCCTGGTTTCATTCACTATCTTGATAATATCCACGTCACAGTTCTGAATACCAAATCCTAGAGTGTCTCACACATTAATGAGCTTCTATTAGATGTACAAACTGTGTAGAGGTTCGCCAGCTACAAAGCATTAAAAAAAAAAAGGGGAGAAAACCATACCTGAGGATCTCGTGGTGCCCCAGGGTCTTTGATCACAGGGTAAAAACGTGGCTCTTTCCTATCATGTCTAGGCGTGCGGGGCGTACGAGGACCCTGTTCTCTTCTCCCTGGTGTGTCAGGGACCCACGCTGGAAGTGAGCGGGCAATGTCCACATGTCCAGACTGAGACACTGGAGGGCTTGGCACTTTTTTGAATTCTGAGCTGTTAGTGGCTGTTACAAGAAAAACAATTTTCGTATTAGGAAAAATATGAACAAAAGAAATGCATTCCTTTATATTTGTTAGGTGAAATTTCTCCTTCTTTAGATACTGTAGTAGGTGAAACAAAAGACTATAAAGTATAATTGAGAAATGATAAAAAAAAAATACTTATAAATCATCCTTTAAACAACCAATGCACATAAAGACTTGTCTACAGCACGTTGAGAACTGACCTGCAAAAGGGGGAGGTGGTGGAGGAGGAACTTCTTGGTCCTCTTCAGACCCTGACTTTGACGGTGTTATTTTTTCAAATTCCTCTTTTGATATCACATTCACAGTCTTAAAGTCAAAATCACCCTGGAAAAAATAAGATGTTACAGAGTATATGTAATCAATATGGCTAAAGACATCAAACAAAAAATTTATTTTGCCAAATGCCAGCAATATTATATAGCGTTTGTCTTGATTTTCAAGATTATTCAACATTCCTCACAGTGGAATCCTAGCCAAACTAAAATCAAATACTAAAGCTTATTCCACAATATTGATTTTCTGCTATCTACTTTTGGCTCATGCTGGGCAACGCACAAAGGAAATGGACTTTTTCTTTAAAAAAAAAAAAAATCATGCAACGCCACATTATGTCTTTCGTAAATTCAGGTAGACCCAAGAGAAACATTGGCGGATAATGTGGGAAAAGAAAAGCATTTTTTGGAGCTTACAAAGAGACCTAGAAAAGAATTGTGAAGCTATCAAAATGTTCAAATATGGCATTACGTTTCTGCTACATGAATAGCACATGTATGACTGTGAACCCAACCTAGTGTATACATAAATCATCTATCATTACAGCTTACTTTTCATTGAGTGCCCCGCCTGAAACCATCATATTCCTCTACTCAAACCTGTTCTCTGTAAACCACATTATTTGTTCTTGCTCCTACCATTCCTTATTGCCCCTGATTTCAATAAGTTATTCTCTGTCTAACTCTACTGCACTTCCCTTCAATTTTTCTAGTGATTGCTGAATATTTTAAACCTTTGTGTTGTATATTAACTTTACTTTTATTATTTATTTTTTTTGCAACCTTTGTTTTGCATTACTAGAAATCATTATTTCTTGGAGGTACACCCAGGGCTTCTAGATGCTGATCCTTACTAACTAAGCTTAAAATAATTTCCAGTTCAAGGAAAGCCTTTGAAGATATTGTGCTTGCTCAAATGATAAAAGTATCTGTAGGTTGAATGACTAAAACCATCAGACTGAGGTCCCCAAGTGAGATATAAGAGTGTCTTGTGCAGACTAATTTGGAGGAGGGCTTGAGGTGCTCGTCCTTGAACTCTTTCCCTTCCATGCTAAAAAAATTGTAGCCACCATGAGCATAACATGTGTATATTTTTAAGCTCTCCTCTAGAATGTGTGGAATGTCATGAAGTAACACAAGTAAGCATAAGTATATATTATTACCTGCACAAATTTGATATAAAACAACTTTGAGGGTCACCTAATAAAAAAATAAGGAGTATTGGTTTAACAAATGGTTCTCATACCGTAAATTCCGAGTCCCAGAGATCTTTCTCGTAGTAGTAGAGCCCATCGTTGATGACCTTGCCTAACTCCGCTGTGATTTTAGCTCGTTTGGTATGGTCACCTGTGCGATCACCTTGGGGGTGTTTTCGCAATGCTGGAGGTGTCTGCATCACTATCAGGATCTTATTTATGTCATGATCATCGATTTCGTCCCCAGAGTCATCAGACCTGAAAGAAAATAATTTAAGATTATGCATTATTAAGTGACAAAAAAGCGTAATACAGTGATGAAGGCTATTTAATCTCCCTTAAAAGTATAAGCCTGCATTATTCAAAAAATGTTACAACAACAAAAAAAAAAACAAAAAAAAACTGAACTAAATAACAAGAAAATACCTTGGGACATAATATTGAGATATACTCCTAATACATGCACTGAAATTATCATTCACTTTATCAAGAGTGCAAGTTTATTTTTCAAAATTGATGACTACTTAACTCTTAGAGAGGCGAATTTTCAGGACCTGCGAGGTCCCCCAGAGGCGAATTAATTTAAAGTTTTTGAAAAATTAAAAGGTGTTATACAAAAATGCGCATAACTTTTTTATTTTTCAACATAAAACAACAAACCATGCACATATGGAAAGGAAATTGAACACAGATTCATATGAAATAAACATTTATGCCACCAACCTTTTTGCTTTTTATGTCTGTTTTTGTGTTTGTCAGTGGTTCTGGTAGTGGAGGCGGTGCCAGCCACTTGCTAGATCTACATCTAAATCTTGTATCTCCAGGAGCTTGAACCATAGGCTCAGGCTTCCTGACAAGTCCCCTAAATATCAAATGTGCATCTTGTATAAATTCAGCACTATTCCTGCCATTATCGTCTGCATACAGTTTCTCAAACAGGTCAGGAATTGGGACCTGCCCAGCCATGATTTTCAACAGCATAGCACACGTTCAGCTCTACACCTGTTTGCTTCTCAATTTCTAAAGTGTAGACTGCTAGTCTTAGCAGTTTGAGAAAGGGGAATCCCCTTAAAAGCGGAACTAAGCCCTGTTGTTCTGTGTGTGTAAAATTGTAAACTGAAGCACTAGACTAGGTGTAGTGCTATCGTGACTATAGTCGCGATAACCTCTGGAAGCCCATATAGACCATAGCGACTATAGTCACGAAAACCTCGGGAGGAGTTAAAATAGGTATGCTCATATATCGGTGCTAATTTCCACCCCCATCCAGACGTATGCCATTATTAGCCCTCACAGGTCTCTCTATTCTTGTTTCTTTGGTATGACTTCCGTCTACATTCAAACAAAAAAAAAATCTGCCTTGAAAGAGTGAAACAGTTGTTCTTATCTTCTTCAAAATCAAAAGTATTCTCAGTCAAATAACAAAAATCGCCCATGAGACTTCCCATAGGCAAGAGACAAACCTACTTTGAATACAGTGCCAAAAGTATTTTCCATTTATAACAAAAAATGTTATCAGATGTAACAAAGCTAACTGGGATGAAACACAATAGGCTCCTATATTACAACTAGAAAGAGAGGAAAAGGTGTGTTTATATTTCTATCATACTCAATACAGCACAGAGCTAATATTACATCAGTTATTAAAAAAAAAATCTATTCAAATCAAAAACCTGAAAATTCTACACATTACCCCACAAAAAATGCATATTCTATATTCAGAGGCGCCATCCAAGCCTGAAACATTTTTTTTACCCCAATCAACCCCAACTGCGAAATCCAAGTTAGAACTATGCCAGATATATTTTCAGCATGCTAGATTTGAACCAGAATGTATGCCATATGTTTACCAATTCTACCTTGTTTGCCCATACTTGAAAAAGAACCCATGCCAGACATTTATTACATCTTTTTTGCTCATTCTTGAAAGGACTTGCTAGTAGAGCTTACTCCTCTTGATCATCTGTTTGAACAATATAGCATCCCTCATATTCATTATATTTTCCGCCAAACTCATATTTTATTTCTCATTTCCCATTTTTTACTGGCATATTTGCTAGACTAAATGAAATCGAAAAAAAAAAAAAAAATAGGTGGATTTCCCAGAATTGATGGATATAGCATAGGAAACTCACCACTCTGTAAAGTTATTTGTTTTCCCAACATTAAGATTATCCAGCTCTTCATCAAACATGAAGTCCAGTTCCTCTCGGTCATCTACCATACCAGAGGTAACATTTTCATCCTGGTACAATGAGGAAAAAAAAAACCAAACCTGTCCATCATACAAGTAATGCTTGAAAAACAAAATTATTAAGAGTTGAAGTTAAAAAAGCATTTCAGAACTAGCCATACATGCCAGAAAGAGTTTTTAGACACAAGATATTGTTGAAACTGAAAAATTTATTATCCTTTATTAAGTACAAAAAAAAAAACAAAAAAATTGTTTTTAACGGAGAGAAAGAAAGTGAAAAAAAAAACAAAAAAAAAAAACAAAACGCACACACAAGGGGAAAATGGAGTGTAGCATCTCATTTGAGACTTTCTCCCCCAAAAATTATCCTTCCACAGAAGTTCTCATGTGAATGTTTTGGCATTTAAAAATGCTTCAAATCAATGTTACAACAAGAAAACATATTTTCCTTGTAAACATTTTTTCCTGTCAACGAAGTTTCAAAATTAAAGCCAAAAGACTCTTTGCTTTAAAAAATATATTTTTCACATGCAGGTTTATCAATTGTTGCCATTGCTACTAAAACGGCCACCACCTCTTCCACACACACTTTGGTTATTTATCTAATGTCATATGGAAGAAACTCAGGGTCTATATCCAAGTTTTAATAAGAGAGACTTAGACATCTTGGGGGAATAATGACATGGTCCTGACATGAGCATCAGAGCATTAAAATGAATTTGCTGTTATCTGCTTCTGATCTGAAGCTTAAGGGAGTTTCAGATAACAAAAGATGGTAGGAAAAGGATATATACCAGGGTATACATCAGTTGCTAGCAAAAAACAGAGCCTCCAACTTAACAGCTAAACGTACTTTATTTAAAGAACTATCATCATCTTTCTTGGCTGATTTTTTCTTTACTTTGTGCTGTACTGTGTGCCACTCATCTGTGTTCAGCTGCGGAGCACTGATTGAAAAAAAAAAAAGACAAAAGAAGCTGAAATTCCTATATTTATTCACAAACATTCCAAAAACATGTTATTTATGAATACATTTATCATTATTTGTTTAAACTGACTGATCCATCACACACTTCTCTGAGTATATTTTTAATGAAGAGATATATAATGCAGACATGGTGCGTCTTGCCCTTCCAAAAAACACTCTATCAGAATCTTCCCCTGTGAACAGATTTTTATTTTTCAATGAAATGAATGCCAACTTCCTCCCTTCTCTCCATTTTGCCGAGGAAACAATTTAAACAAACGGAGAGATTTTATTTGGCCAATTAAGAGAGTAGTTTACGTCCATGAAGATGCAAGTATGAATAAAAAAAAAAAAAAAGTTTTGTTCTTAGCTCAGCAATACCCTTTATTACAATCCATTGACTGTTAGAATGGTCAGAATTTATATATCTATCTACCTTGATGAGAGGATGGGTGGGATTGTGGTTAAATTACTGGTGGCATCACAAAGAAGGTTGTCTTCCTCTTCTTCAGTCTGTCTCCATTGCAGAGCATCTTCAGCATTAGCAGTAGAATAGGTTGCTGGAAACAGAAGATTTTTAAATGATATCAAGTAGGATTAATGCTACCAAGGAAAAAAATCAAATATATTCTTTAAAACAGTAAACAATGATAAAACCAGAATAACATGATAGTAGACCTATTGAAAATAAGGTGGCTTCAAAAGGATACAACTGTGAGGAGGACCTGAAATTTGTTTATCTTTCTAGAGATCTGGATCAGATCTGCCGACAGTTAGACCCAATAAAAGTTTATTTCTGTGTGTAAAATTCAATAATTTTATTAAAAGTCCCCACAGAGGCCTAAATCCTTTGCAAAATGAAGTTTAAGAAGAAAAAAAAAATGGGTGATCATATACGAACACCCATCAATTGATAAGCATCTAGATTGAGTTTCTGTCACTGTGTGTTTACAATGGAAGATCAGTGTGTAAAGGTGATTGAGCAGTAAAAAAAGTGAACACTAGATGGGATAAAATTACGGAAGAAAAAAAAACTAACAATGATTTATTGTGTTTTATGATGTTTAATATTGCTATTTCCCCACAAGATGCAAAGGATGAAAGCAATTTGAAGACAGAGGTGAGATGTGATGCACTATTTAAACCTTTAAATGTCGAAACATCATTCTGAAATTAGGCTTGGGTGGGGGTGGGGTGGTTGCTTTTGGTCTCCAATGGCAATCAACTGATGGCTATTGTTAAAAGTAGGAGCACGCAAGAAGGAAGAATGATTGAAAAACTCCTCCCTCAAAGTAAAAAATGTAAGAACTCAAGGAACTTTCTATGCTTCTAAAGTGTAAACTACTTTGAGAAGATGAATGAAAATAGTCAAACCTTGTGAAGACGATGTTGTTTTGGGCACACTGACCACCGTCGAGGGAAAACTATTGTCACCGGTTAGGCTCCGCAGAACAAACGGTTTCCCAGGCACAAACTCTGGTGCATCTGAATGTAATGTGGACTTGGCCGCCACCAAGTGGACAGCAGGCGGGGGAGGCACTCCTTTTAATTCGTCCTTGATAGGCCACTTGGTTGGCTGGTTGGAGGTACGGATATAATCCTCGTTCTCTGAAAGCTCCAGCTTGTTTGAGCCGCGGATAGCCTGGATCAGACTCTTGTGATCAGCCTTGAGCTCCTTGACTTTGTTGAAGCTGAGCACCAGTTGCAAGTTGACCCAGCCCTGTTCATCCATCTTCTTGCGCAAGAACAGATCTTTTACAAGGTTGTCTTCGCTGAAGTAATATTCGCTGAATGATTTAAAAAAAAAAAAAATTGTCAATCAAGCAAATATTTTTTCTTTTCATGTAATGGTCTTAGCGTAAATTGACTCGCCCAAATCAAATTGTATACAAAATTAATTCAAGAACAGGAAACCTCTTTGAGCAAAATTTAACTTGCATCTCTATAAAAGTGGAAGGGGGAAAATCCTAAATAATAAGGGACTTCTACTACTACGATTTTACTTGAGTTGCTCTGAGAACAATTAAGTGATTAAGGCTCAAACAGTGCTTGCTATAAATGGAATACTAGAGAACAGTACAGCAGAGACCAGACTTACTTTAAATACCACAGTAAAACTGCACATTATTTTCAAAATAATATTAACCTTGATACACCTGTGTATCATAACTAAATTAGCCCAAAGAGCACTGATACCTCTTCTTTCTTTAAAAAAAAAGGCAACTTAGCAAGCCATGTCTAAAATGCTTTAAGCACTTTTCACTTGCACATATTGGCCATGTTGTTGACTAATGAGCTTAATAGCTATTAGTAGCTACACAAAGTGGTTATTTGTCAAAATTCTTGATTCCTAGAAAATTTGAAAAGAACAAGAGGGAATTGATTAGATTCGTAGCACCGATTGTTTCCCCCCCCCAAAAAAAACTTTGCTTTATGACTAAAAAGAAAGCCAATGAGCTTAATCTATATCCCATTTTTGCAAAAGGCAACTGAAGTCGTTGGCTCTCAAAGGCATTACTTACACTTGGTGACGTAACGTCTCAGGAGGGTAAACATTGGGTGCTGGCTGATCAAAGAACATATTTTGGCTAAGTATATTCAGGAGGGCATCTTGTAGATAAACATGCGGATCCACCCCCAACATCACTGGGGAGAGAAAACCCAAACAAACAAATGAACACTAAAATAAAGCTTGCACTGCAGCATCAAGTCATTTGTTTTGTTTTTCCTTTTGTGAAATCACTTCAATTGTAATTTACTTGAGACAATGCCTAGAATAAGTTAACACACGACAAAGCCTTTAAAAAAAATTAAAGAAAAATTGAAAGGGTTATGAAGCTAAAAAAAAATGTTAAGAGAGGGCACTTGAACCTTTAGCTTTTTGAAGTCCAAATTCATAGATCAGAGATGGGCATAACCACTCCCC
>BLXT01004946.1:1764348-1779334 GCA_019648995.1 Plakobranchus ocellatus
CACACACACACATGACATGCCTATATGCACACACACACACACACACACCTTCTCCTAAGTCCTTTACATTAAATAAAGAACCATCAGAACAGTTAGATTTACAAATTGATGTTATTGTCCGTTTTATCTGCAGAGCGACAGAAGAACGAGCGTTCTGGATCTGTCAGAGAACCCGCTCGGCCCTCAGGGCACCACCTGTATAGCGGAGATGATGTACGCTAATGAGAGCATTATGGAGTTGGTGAGGACTTTATTTGGCATCGCTCGACCTTCTTGAATTGTTTTCAAATCTAAAATATAATTATGAGCTTAATCTCAGAAATCTTCTCACTTGCTTCCTTCATGCTAATTTTAATTTTGCATGCGCATATTTACACTATGTTTCCACAGTATAGGCATTGCTGCTATGGGAAAGCTCTGTGACCATATTAAATCATGCTTTCGAAATCCAAGAACGTATGCGTGTCTGTCTTTTAACAAAAAGCATCTTGGAAACCATGGTATGGTATGGAGTTTCGAATAAAGTACAAATACAAAACAAAAACAAAACAAAAAAAAAAAAAAACCCACTAACAAAGCATGCAATCTCCTTTACATTCTGATACTTTCATATCTTAAAGAATTTCTTTCAACCTTTGATTTGTGCCTCACACGCATATAATTCACACTAGACTGAAAAAGGTCTTAATAAAGCATGGATATTAAGCAATATAATATTAATATTAAAGTCAAAGTCGTGAAGAGGATGAAACACGACCGTTCGAATGTATGACGCCATTTTTGCCCCAATTTGTTTCAATACATTCAAACTAGTGGTTGTGTTTTCTTATAATTATGTTACTGATATTTCAAAGTGAATGTCATTGGTAAATTACCCAGTACAAACTTTTGGTTTTAATCTGCCATCGAAAAAGTAATAAATTGAAATCCCTGTATTATTTTATATAAAAGCACCAATTTATTTGCATGAAATAATTTTCCTTTTAGTTTATGTTCATATCAACGCATAAGACAAGTTTTACGGAAGAAGTGATCATAAAAACTCTCCGAAGGAAACATAATTATGGATAAAATGATGAATCCAGGCCTATTTCTTCTGGATGAATTATGTTGGCATCATGACCTTAATCAATCATAAGCCAATGTATAAGCAATGTAACTTTATCTAAAATATCACCGATTAGTTTAAGTATGAGCCTTCTTTTTTGGTTGTTGTTGTAAAGAATTTGTCGAGCACGGAACCAGGCAGTGAGGGTTTGTCTGCGCTTGCCCAGACCCTGCCCAACAACAAACATTTGCGGCGGTTACACTTAGATAACAACAAACTGCAGGAGGGCGACGGCAGGCACCTCGCTAAGATAATGACGGTGAGTAGATAATGAACTCGCGCAACAAATGATCATTATTATCAAGCGACAGACAAAAAAAAAACTTTATTGTGATAACAATAATTGTCTGCATATCGCCTTGGGCTTGTTAAAATGTCAATGTCAAGAAAAAATCATGCAAATAGGTCTACATATTTACCCACGCTCAGCCTATGTTATTTTTGTTTTATGTACAATACAATGCAAAAAAGCCTGTTAAAACGAAATAAAATTCCTGATTAATTAAGGCCTTTATTAGGTCTTAAAGGTTTAAGGGTTTTTTTTTTTACTTGTACAGGTTTATGGCATGTACATTATACAATAGAAAGAGCGATAGATAGAGTGATAGAAAGATCGATCGATCGATCGATGGATAGATAGATAGATAGATAGATAGATAGATAGATAGATAGATAGATAGATAGATAGATAGATAGATAGATAGATAAATAGATAGATAAAAAGATTCTGCACCCTGACGACGTCCGCGTAAGACAGAAACAATATTGTAAGTGCCCTAGAGAGAAATGACTGCCTAGGTAAGAAACTTTTTATTTATTTATTTAGATAGATAGATAGATCGATAGATAGATAGATAAAAGATTGATGGATGAGAAAATCAGATATGCAGATGATATTGACATAATTTCGCAAACTATACAGTTACCTTTTTTATTCCGCAAAACATGTAATTATGAACTGCCCTCACATGACCCGCCAGTTGTCCCAAATAATTTTTATTTGTTTTTATGTTTTTCTTCAACTAATATTTTTGCCTCCGTTTGTTCAAACCACCTTTGCCGTATGCTCCAACGTTAGTACACACAAAATCAGTCATATATTATGTTAACTTTTTTTTTTTAGCTCCTTCGTAGAGTGTGAGCTTCTGATTTTGTGTGTTGGTCTAATGATTTCGCTGACACTCTAGTAAGAAAGTTGATACGCTGTGGATTCGGAGGTTTCGCAAATCATCCTCGCTCATGCCTAGCCTATCGTGAGAATCAGGAATTATAAAAGCGATAGCGAATCCAATGCTTGACGGGGGCAGAGGTGCTGACGGAGAACACATGAAAGTAAAAAAGAAAACGCTCATATCAGAAAAAAATGTAGTGATATTCAATAGTCTGGTGGGGTCAGCAGTGTTGAAGGAGAGAACTTAAGTCAGTGAGAAAACCCAAATCGACACATTGTAGTAATATCTAGTGACCTGCTGGGGGCAGGAGTGTTGCAAGAGAAAACTTAAGTTATGAAGAAAACCGAAATCGACATGTTGCAGTTTCAACCAATGGCCTAGTGGGGTCAGCAGTGTTGAAAGAGAAAACTTGAGTCAGTAAGGAAACCCAAATCGACACGTTGTAGTTTAATTTATCCAATGGCCTGCTGGGGGCAGTGGTGTAGACGGAGAAAACTTGAGTTAGTAAGAAAACCCAGGCGTAACTTTTTGCAGTGCTATCCAATGGTCTGGAGGGGGGCAGAATACTGCAAAAATGAACATGAAAAGAGCCAGATATAATAAAATAATATAGCCCGAATCACGATGGCTCACTTGACGTTACAGAATGCTCTCAACAAAATTTTCAAAACTATTTTGTTTGATTTATCCGGCCATACATATTCTGCTTTCAAGACTGTGCCAGACCTCAGAGAGCTGAATCTAAACCACACAACTTTGGGCTTTAAAGATGGAACCCGCCTCGCCCTCGCTCTGGCCTCAGACTCGAGTAATCTGAGCCACTTGAGCCTGCAGTACAACAACATCCGGACGGACAGCGCTGTGCAGCTTGCCCTCTCTCTAGGGGTAATGACATTTCTATGGATGTCGACTGCCATCCTTATTTACACGGCCATAGTGATTGTTACCTTCTCATGTTTATTCTTAAAGATTTCATCATGAGAATTATTTTACCACAGCAAATTAAAAAATAGACTGTCTTCGTTTGGAAAGTCATTGTGACAAGTTTATTTATTTAAGGACAACGTTAAAGTAAATCTGAAAAAAAATAGCTAGCCATTTCATAGCATCATAAAGAATGCCATTTTTTCCCATCTATATGTACACCAAAAAATAACAATAACATGCAAATGTCTGTACCAATTTAAACAAAGTGAGTGAAAAGTAATAAACGAAAGAGAAGGATAAACAAGCAAAAATTTCATAAGCAAGATGCTGAAGGTTTTATATACAGCAAAACGAAAAATTCAAAATCCATAATCTTCCAGAAAAACACGACGTTGAAGTCCCTAAACCTGGCCTGGAACGGTTTTGGTCCAGAGGGATGCAGAGCCCTGGCGAAGACACTCGGGGAGAACAGTTCACTGACCACTTTAGACTTGACCAACAACAGGCTGGGCATCACCTCCCTAGAGCATTTGGTGGAGGGACTGAAAAAGAACACAACTTTAAAGTCGGTCAAGGTATTTAAAATAATTGTCCGTTATCAAAGAGTTCTTTAGGAAGTAACAAGCTTAAACGTGTGAAGATTTATTCAAAATAGATGGATGATGAATCGATAGGTAGATAGATAGTTAGATAGATAGATAGATAGATAGATAGATAGATAGATAGATAGATAGATAGAGTGATAGATAGATAGATAGATAGATAGATAGATAGATAGAGTGATAGATAGAACACGCACAAAACGCAACAAACAGTAAAACATCTTCATTTAACAGTTTTCACTCAAGATCTTTGGCTATAAGCCAACTTTATGATATCTCAATGTTTTGATTTGTGCTCTCTCTCTCTCTCTCTCTCTCTCTCTCTCTCTCTCTCTCTCACTCTCTTTCATTAAAAGAAGCAAGCACATAAAACAGTACATTCTTGTTTTCAGTTTGGCACCAACCCGATGACAACAGAAGGAGCTAAGGCGATTGTCGCCGCCCTGGGCTCTGTGGACGATTCCGCTATAGAGGAGATTGATCTGCAGGTAAAATACTTACAATATCATCGTTAATTTTACTTTATTTTCGATATGGCGGGTAGCGTCACCTTCGATTTCCAAATTTGCTCTCGTATTAACAATGACTTGGCAACTGTCTATATTGAACGCGACTATTAAATTTTATTTTTGGTCGATATTTTTTAATATGCGATTTCGAGCAAGTAGGTAGGTGTGACATATTTCTAGTGGTTTTACCATCTTCAAGAGAGGAGGTGAAAGGTCAGTAATATTCCTCTAGCTTCTATACAACTACGGCGGTTTTTTGCTTTTTTTCAGAAAGAGAGTTCATATCCATTGGGTTTTCCCGAACAATCATGATTCACTCTCAATATGTATCTATTTAATATAATAGCTCTTACTATGGAGCATATTAAACAGTAAACCCCGTCTTTTTCCTGCGCTAAATTTTAACATCATTAGAGCGAAAATGTCTTTTCTTTGTGCTGTTGTGTTGGCGCCATTTCTTAAATTTCTGTCTATTTGTATTCTGTCCCATGTTGCCTGAACTCCTCTTCAATAATGGAATCACCTCAGTAAAACTGTCCATGGATTCAAATCGATGGGCTCCACGCCTCTTTGCCGAATCTTGCTAACACTTGTTACAAAACTGTTCAATAGGTCTATCCAAACCGCTCAGCAAAGAGCTAGAAATTATTGTCTCATCCCTTGGCCTCGTCTAAGTCAAACTCCTAGAGTATTGGTACTGAATAACTTAGTATTACAGAATGGTAATATCATCTAGTGAATTCGCAATCTCATTGCATGATTTCCTCTGCAGCATCTTTGCCATCCACATTCATATAATAATAATAATAATAATAATAATAAAAAATAATAATAATAATAATAATAATAATAATAATAATAATAATAATAACAACAACAATAGTAAGAATAATAATAACAATAATAATAAACATAAACCTAATAATAATAATAATAATAATAATAATAATAATAATAATAATAAGAATAAGAATAATAATAATGAGTTAGGCATGAACAAATTTTCAATTTTTATTTTAAAAAAAAATGGAGGAACACGGCGTAAATTATTCAGTTCGTCAGCCCTTTTCGCTTCTTCTGTCACTTCATGAATAGTGATACATGTTATAATCCATCAACGATACTTAACATCTCTTCATCTTTCATTTTTCTCCAACAGGGAATTCCCATTGACGCAGAGTTTTTGAGCCTGGTGGAGAACATTCGGGAAACAAGGGGAGTGCATGTTCTCCATGACAGCGTTGTCCAGATGGGAACTACCAATCAGACCAAGGAGTTTGATGGCGATAACCTGGACCGATTCGATCCCGTTATGGTCCTATTCGAATACATGAAAAAAGACAATCTTAGAGTGATCGATCTGTTTCAGGTACGAGTTTCAGGGAAGAAATCTTTTCTGAATTTTTCAGGTCTCGTTGCGCGTATTATGAATCATTACCAAAGATCTTAAAAGTAAATCATGTTTTTATCCTTCTCTGAGCCAAGGACAAAAGTCAGTGTGTGACTCTAGTTTATATGAGCCCGGAAATGAATGTGTGTTGACAATTAAAAACATTGGCGCAAATTTGATATCGTACGTCGTATAATCTAAAAATGTGGGAATTATGACAAAAAAAAAAAAAATGGAGAGGAAACACAAAAGCATCAAATTACCGAATGTTTCACTTACGCCCAAAAAAACCACCGCCTTAAAGTAAGGGCAATAACTCAGAAAACACACAAAACGCAACAAAGAGTAAAACACCTTCATTTAACAGTTTTTACTCAAGACCTTTGGCTAAAAGTCCACTTCACGATATCTCAATCTTTTGATTTGGTTTTAGAATGTATTTGATATAAAGCAAAGGGAGGAAATAATGAACTAACCGTTAGGTCCCAAATTCAACTTTGAACCCATGATTAATAAATATCACCATTTCTAAATCTCCATAATTATTTCTAAACTGTAAGCGACTCTGTCCACACGGATTAGGCCTAATGATTATAAAGTTTATGAAATAGAAAAGGCAGAGTGGCTTCCCCTCTCGCTCTGTGATGGCAAGAAATCTCTTCTGCTTTGTAAAAAAAAAATTGTAAAAACTGTAAATAGTGAAATAAAAGGAAATCCCAATTGAAAAAAAAAAGAAAAGAAAAAGAAAGAAAAAAGGAGAATCTCGTTTCCATTTTTAGGCAAGCTTGAAGTGAATAAGACTGACAATACTTGGCGTCAAGTCACACCTTCGTATTCTATCCTAACATTAGTCTGTTCTCTAGATAAAATAATTACAGAAAATAACGGCAATTTTAGATCTGTTTTGGAGAACATAGAGGTAAGCGATTTAATATAAATATCTTGACTTTTTTTTTATGGCTTAGGAATTTCTTTTTGTTTGTTTGCTTGTTTGTTTTAAACTCTACTTTGTTGTTTTGGATCCCCAGTTTTTGGACCAAAAAAAGAGGGACAAGCTCAGCAAGGGCGATCTACGAGATGGTGTGAACGTAAGTCAATACAGTATTTATTATTATTATGTAGACTACTAATTTGATTCTGTAGAACAAAAAAATCTACGTTCGATCTAGTTTCTCTCCGCGAAAAATAAATTGTATTTTAGTGCGGTAGCCCTGCTGATGTTAGGCTCAGTAATCTAATGTAGGCAACCAATAAATTAGAAAGAAAAAAAAAGAAAATTTTAATAGATGTGTTATAGGAAAAGTTTTACGAACTCTTTTTTTTTTTTTTTTTTGAGTGCATGCAAGAAATAAGTGGTAAAATATGATAAATAATACATGTTTCAGGCTTGATGGTTAAAGATAAAAATATTCTATGCCACCTAAAACGTTATTGGGATTATTTATTATTTACATATTTGGTTTTTTTTTTTTTGGGCCGTTACGACGTAGGCTATATAAAATTTGACACAGTCAGAGAAAATCAGCATTCTGGAAAGAACTGCAGACCAAGAAAAATCAAAGAACAATGTAAAAATGTGTAAAAGTGCCATCTTTGATTTTTTTTTTCTACCCTGGGATCTTTAGAAGCTGTGCCAATCAGTTTTTCATCATCTGAAGACAAAGAGGGAGATGGAGAGAAAGAGACAGAGAGAAAAACAAAGAGAGAGAAAGGGAGAGACAGAGAAAGAGGGGGAGAAAGAAAGAGAGAGAGAGACAGAGAAAGGGGGGGAGAGCTAGAGAAAGAGAGAGACAGAGAAAGAGGGGGAGAGAGAAAGAGAGAGAGAGAAAGAGAGAGAGAGAGAAAGAGAGAGAGAGAAAGAGAGAGAGAGCGAGAGAGAGAGAAAGAGAGGGAGATAGAAAAGAATGAAACTTATCAGGCTAAGGGCGTGAAAGATTTCTTTTTAACTTTTATAAAGATGCTATTTCCCTACTATTTCCTCAGAGTATAAATTGAAATGGAAGACCGTGGACCTGCAAAAACTTAATATTTTCTGTTTTTCTGTTTGTTTTTATCTGTGTTAATAGATCCTGCGACTGCCGTTCACCGAACATGCCCTGGATGTGATCATGAAGGCTTTGGACAAAAACAGAGATGGTTTTATTCAGTTGGAGTAAGCATTTGTTTAAATTGCTACTTTTATTTAAAGGATCGTTTTGTCACTTAACGTGGGAATGATGAGATTGGAGTTTCAAGGGGAGAAAGTGTCGGAAAGATGTGAAATATTGAAGGTATTTTTTTTTTAACTACAAATAATTGAAAATGGGGGGATAGAATGTCGGAAAAGCACTTTCAAAGCTATAAAAATACATTACATAAGCTTTGGTGGACGTACATGCAGTATGCACAGTCATTACCTTGAGTTTAGGAAAGCGTAAACCTGTGTTGGAGAATCCGTTTACCGCCTCCTTAACTGATTACAATGATTATCCATTCCGCAGATAAGTATAAATTCTCTATTGGGACGCACAAAAGGTGTCTTCACTGTTGTTAGCCATTACTCATAGCGAAACGCAGAAGGATGTAAAAAAAAAAAAAAGAAAAAAAAGAAACACTTAAATGAAAGCAAAAACGACAAGAGATAGCTTTTGAGATGGTAGAGCTGATTTGACTTCAATGAAAATTTTTTTGGTTTTTTTTTTTTTAAATTTTACAGCGAAATGGTGAAAGGTTACAAGGATAACGAAAGTATTGTGAAGCAAAGACGAATCAAGGCCAACAGAAGAGGCAAACCTGACCGTGGCCTGGAAGATTTGTGGACGATCCTTAAGGAGCTTATTGCAAAACGGAAGGCAGAGAACGAGAAGCGGTCGCAGGCACCCGCACTCGCAAAGAAATAACATTGTAACGCAAACAATTCTTTACTTGGACAGGGTATGGAAAAGGGAGGAAATAATAGGACACCGACAAAAAAAGGGAAAGAATTGGTGTGGGTGCTTGGGTTTTTGTATATAGCCAGTCCATAACAAGGTAATCTCAGGCTTTATGGCCCTCCGTCAGGCCGGGGGCGCCGATGGCAGGGCTCGAACCCGCGTCAGAAGGGTCCCTGCAGATCTCAGGGCGTACTCACAAGCCACTGTGCCACCGACGCCCCCTTCTTGGTGAGGGGGAGTGAGGGTATCGCTTAGAAAAGAAGGGCGAGATATTAAGAGAGAGAGAGAGAGAGAGAGAGAGAAGAGGGAGGGTGGGAGGAAGGAGGGCGAGAGAAGAGGGAAGGAGGGAGGGAGGAAGGAGGGAGAGAGAAAGAGAGAGAAGAAGAGAGAGAGGGGAAGAGAAACAGATAGACAGACAGACCGACAGGCAGAGAAGAGCAAGAGGGAGAAAGAGAGAGAGACAGGCAGAGAAGAGGGAGGGAGAGAGACAGTGAAAGAGAGACAGATAGACAAAGAAGAGGGAGAGAGAGAGGAAGGAGAGAGAGAAAGAGAGAGAGAGGGGGAGAGACGGACAGATAGACACAGAAGAGCGAGAGGGAGAGAGAAAGAGAGAGAGAGAGAGAGACTGACAAAGAGGAGGTAGGGGAGAGAGAGAGAGAGAGAGAGAGAGAGAGAGAGAGAGAGATAGAGAGAGAGAAAGAGAGACTGATAAAGAGGAGGGATGGAGGGGAGAGAGAGAAAGATAGATAGAGAGAGAGAGAGAGAGAGAGGGAGAGAGATTTATATCAATGATTGTATTTATTTTATTAAGAACCAATTTTACACTCATGTAATTTTAAGCTAGCTTTCAGTCTGGTAAGGATACATTTTTCCGTAATGAAAACAAATGAAACATGGCGGATTTGAATGAATTTGAATATTCGGTTTTCAGCTTCTACAACTCCTTGCGCTGTTAATGTCCTGTCTCTTTACTCGATACTTGATCTTGTGTGGCATTTTTTTTTTTGGCTTTTTGGAATTGAAACTTCTTATTGAAAGTCATAATGACTTCAATGCAGTGGATTACATTTGTTGGTCGCATTTGTATATTCTACATAGGTGATTGCACACCTGGATAACAATAAATGTGAAAGGTAGAATAGGAAAAACGAGACATTATAAATTGCATTGTTTTGTGAGTTTTCCCTCAATATTATAGCTTTGGTGATGTTTCTTCATTCAGTGCAGTGAGATCAATACTGTCACATCCTGTCAGAGTTTTCTTAAATGATCTGTCGAGTTCAAATTTTTAAAAGTGAAAAAATATCATTTGTGTCATGTCTGTTTCATTCATCGAGCATTTCGTGTATCTCATAGCCACACATTATATCACTATTAAATGATCTCAGGCAGTTTGGCCCACGCCATATCTGGCTCTGGAAGCGGACTCAAACAAGCAACAGGAAGGTCCCTGGGGCTCTCCGGGCGAATTTCCTTTAAAAGCAGCCGACCAAAGAAACAAGTCCTGTTTTTTGTAACCTTCATATTGTGCTATATACAACTGGTGCAACGAGACAAAAATAATAATAAAAAAACAATTAAAAATCAGTATTATTGATATAACAGTTCGCAGCAGTATTAATCTCTCACGTACAATGCTTCCTATTGACATTAAATTTCTGCGCTTGTTTTGTCTATGCAAAAAATGAGCTTGCTATGATTGTGTAGGCTTGTAAACTACAAGAAGAGTAGATTGCCTCGCCATCTTATTAATCATTGTTTGTTTATAGCTCCCGACATGGTATACTCTACCAGGCTTGGTTTTTTTTTTTAATTAAAGAAAACAAATTGTAATTTATGCAACTCTTATCACATTTTCTCGTTCAAATTAGACTTGCCATTTGGTTGAGAATGACATTGAAATTTTTAAAAAATGTTTCAAATAAAACAAAATATTCAAACAATTCTTTTATATATAAAAATTCGTTGTCATTGATTTTCATACTAACGCGTTACCGTTGATAACTTTCATCCTCATGAATCGTTTGATACTGATATACTTTCATACTCAGATATCTTACGTTATACATTTATCTGAATGTAAATAATGCATGTAGTAATATTTTTCACCCTCTTATTTTGTAAAAAAAAATCTATTAAATTTGTGACTTGTGTCCCGCCATTGTGAACTTTTTATTGACACATTAAATTTTTTTCAGGAGAATCTTTCATTAATAAAAAGTCTTTCAACTTAAATAATGAAGTAACAAATTCTATTAAAAGAAAGGTGGAACAAATGTAGGAAAAAAAGAAAAAGAATAATTCTGTGGGCATTATTTAAAAATCTATTGTCTGTATAAAGCAACGAATCAAATGAACTAACACGAGCAGAAAATGCATGTACAAACTCTCAGTTGTGATAAAAGACTGCACTGGTGGCTTTGTCGTAAAGACTCTTTCTGGCTTTTATTAAGTTTGAATTGATGTTCATAGATAGCCCACAGAGCTGAGTACCAGACTCTGTCTAAAGCCTTTTTGAAGACATTGTAAAGTTCCTATTGGTGGTGGAGATACTTTTCCATAACTAATTTGATGTTAAAGATCTTTTCTGTGGTTTTGCGGCCTGGTTTGAAGCCTGCTTGCTCTTCAGCGATAATCTGCTCTGCTGGTAGTTTGAGTCTACTGAGAATTATTTTCAGCATTACCTTGCTTGGATGACTGATGATGTTGATGGATCGATAATTTTGTCATAGTTGTAAGTAGCCTTTCTTTACATCTTTACACAATGGCGTGCAGGAGATAACAACTGCCGAATTTGTTCCATAACTATGTTTTAATTAGAATGATCATTAAACACGTTTAAGTTAATCTGGATGAAATATATAACAATTAAAACCAATCCCGGAAATCGTCAGTACTTACTCTTTCTTTACGATTGATAATGGAAGAAGTTTACAAACCACAGGCTAAAACCTTTTATTCAACAATAAAAAATAAATATGTTAAGGTAAAAATGTTGGGTAAAGCGTCAAAAAAATTCAAACAAAAATTAAAACAGTGAAGAATTGAAACAATACAATTCCCATCAAACTTTATTTTTTAACAAGAGCATAGCCAATAGCCTACCGGTAGCCTACTACATGTATCGGTGCTTTCCAAATGCAGCACCGCAGGGTTATACCCTCTCCAGAGAGAGCGCAGATCCATTACGTTCATTACAAGGAGAATACGGTATCATATTGGAAGATAATCTTGACAATGTTACGTCATGTTTAGCAGGTGATTAGCTGTCGATGGTATGAAAATAAAATAAAACAAGCAAAGATAACACTGCTCCACGCGGAGTTAGATTTGCTGCTCAAACAAATACTAATCTAACATCGAAAAATCCTATACAATGTACCCAAACCTGTAAGCTGGCAATAACAATAAGCTTCTATGCATAATTTGATAGATTAGAGTCCAAATGGAGTGGGTGAGGATCTTGGATCTTGAATACTATCTCATATACCCCGATACGCCCGTCCAACCAAGTAATATCGATGATGAAGCACAGGCCACGATGAAGAGAATAAAATGAAACTGGTTAAGATCGTTAAAGTGCTGCAAACATAGGAAAAATAAGCGATAGGTTTTCAGGATCCGTGTGAACAACCGGCCTCTGATCTCAACAATCCATTCTTTCCCGTAATGGAAAGATGAGGAGGGTTCTGAAAGAACCATTTGAGGAAGACAATACAAATCTGTAGTAATTCCGAAAATAAATTACGAGCATTTTCTTTTCTTCCATGCTATTAACTGTTTGAAGATAACAGAGAATAGACATTTTAGGCCCGCTATCTGAACACAAGGAAATAATCACGGTCCAGAGGACGATCAACAACCCACGACGATTCACTTGGGGCTGATCAGAGATCGACCCCAAACGCCTCCAAACCAACAAGAATTAAGAGAAAAAAATTCCTCTGCTATGGATTGCCTCGTTGCGGATCTTTTTTTCTTTCATTTTTTTTTCTAGTTAATAATCACCATTCTCATCCAGCAAACTAGACAATATTGTAATCTTTATTGAAGTAAGTCCCTGATTTACCCCGACATTATACATCCCTGACCACAGCATTCGAGTGACCGATACTGCTTTGACCCGATTTATATAGTACTATCTCTATGCTTTGACCAGACTCGAAGGAAGGAAAATAACGTACCAGCAAGCTTTAGATTTTTTCTAAACTCATGAGTTGAAGAAGTCGTCCGTAAAGATGGCTGCCCCCATGGTCTTTTCAAGGATTCATATTCAGGGTCTTTAAAAGTTAGGCCTTACGACTTCTTGTTTGGATTGATTGAACTAGGTCTACTTAGATCTAGATGTAACTGTATTTTAAACGTGACATACTCATAGTTCAGAGGCCTAGAGTCTAGATTTAGAGCTAAATTGCATGATGGCTTTTGTTGTGAAAACGGCCAAAACGTTAAGGACACATTGGAAAAAATCATTATTTTTCTCTGGCCTTGCTGCTTATGGAATAAAGTTCGTCTATGACCGTCACAAGTAAGACAGCCCTGGTTACTTAAGCTTACATTTATCAAACTCAAGAAATATTTCCCAATACGCACACACAGCAATAGGTTATTCCGCAATATTAATAATAAATTGAAGACAATTTTAGTCAACTTTGACACTTGATATTTAGCCTACCAAAAAAAAAAAAATAATAATAAAACTGTTTTTATGAACGAATATAACTTTGTTAAGAAGCGAAGAGTAGCTTATCTTTTAGACTTTTAGAATAAGAAATGGTCAATGCTTGCATATTATAATGGCAGCTGCATTTTAATTGATCAGATCCAGTGGGGCAAAGAATGTGCCTTTTTTCACATAATTTCGATCTAATAGATAAACTATTATGACAAGTGGAAAAGCAGTCCAGCATCTAAGTTTTTCTTTTCTAGTATGCATATATTTGAAAATCTAACCAATTCCAATTTTTTAAGAGAAAACCATGTCTGTAAGAGGCTTTTTCATCCATCAGAAATGAACTCTTGAGATTTTGTTTTTTCTCCCTTCAGTGATAATCTGTTGCGAAGAAGATATTGTGAGGAGGCTAAAGTGAGTATTCGAAAAATTTTTCAAGCTTATTATTTTTTTTTTTGGGGGGGGGTTAGATCTGTGTATGAATGGTATCTCACTGATGTCAGAACATGGCAAAGCAAGCAAAAGATAGGAGGATTTTCCTGTTAAAGTGTGCCTTAAGGCAAATGTAAAAGGGTTATAAATCAGAATAGAAGTGTGGTTACTCACTGTAAAGTTTGTGTTTGTGCGACTCAAGACGAAAAGCTCTCTTGCTCAAAAGCAAAAAGGTAATTAATAGTATTTATAAATTAACTCTTTGTGTCCGCATTTTTTTTACACATCTGGAAGGAGTTTTCTCCCTCTGCTGCTTTTCTTTCATAATGTTAGCGGCCGCTCAGTCATTCGTATTGTTCCGACGGCTGCTATGAGCGGCCGCTCGGAGTTAATGAAAAAAAAAAAACCTGATTACATTGCCAGGGATCCTATCAAACATATACTATAAGTATCTTACTTAGTCCTAGGTTGAATATTACCCTTTTTTTAAAATTTTATACCCATCTGGAAAGGCCACAATTGACATTTTCCAGCATTTCAACCTTATTGATGATGTTAATTAGTCTCAAGATGCATCCTTATCCTAAATTAAATAGGTATACATCTTAGAAGGTAATTTGAAATGCCGAAATGTGACTTACGCGAGAGTTGATTCATGTGGCACCGGCTCGTACAGAAAAGTCAAAGAATGATTGACTTGATATTGTGTCTCTGAAACTACGTCACAATGCAATATTTAAAAAGGAAAAGCTAACATACTTTTCAAAGGTTTACATTTATGAAGTAAGTTTTATAAAAGTATGCAAAATTTTGTTTGTGATGGTTCTTCATTATAATCCTGTGAGTAATAAAACTAATACTGAAAGAGTTTTATATATGGAGATTCGAAGAGAATATAGCTCGACAAGTCAATGGTGATGCTTAGCTTTATATAATTTTTATATATTCAGCAGTCATTTGAGACAGTCTGTCATTGTTTCACTTATGTTATCACTTATAATTACCCAACCTCCACAATGTCCCCATAAACTAATCCATTCTTGTCAATCTTACAATTTAAGGCTTTAAAAATTGTTAATGGTTGCTTCTTTATTTTTGTGCAGAAAAGGTGATCTCAGGTTTTCAGAGCATCAGTTGGCAGACTCTAACTCATGCATTCAAAATATGATCACTCCGATTTCAGAGCTGATTTACTAGTCATTCTGCCTCAGAGCTGATTCACGAGTCATTCTGCCTCAGAGCTGATTCACAAGTCATTCTCC
>BLXT01004946.1:1791965-1802435 GCA_019648995.1 Plakobranchus ocellatus
GCAAACTTTCTTGGCACTGGGTATGTTTTTACTTCCTCTCATTAGGTTTTTTTTACAAAACCAATGGGCTGCATAGTCAATAGTTTCTTACTTATCTCTGAATTGTACATGTTTTAAGTGTTCCACTGTAAAGGAATTTTTTACAAAATCACACCTGTCCTTGGACAAAAAAGCATTTGTGATCATATAAGTCAGTCTAAACTTTGATCAAATTTAAAAACAGATACGTGTGCAGGTTGGTTTGAGCTTCCAAAAAGTGCATACATGTATAGGTTATGCTCATGGGTGCTGCCAGTGTCTGACAAAGCTTTAGGAGATAAGATATTGCTATCTGTCTACCTCTGTATCTTTTGCCATCTGTACTCCCATATAGACCAAGATGTTGAAATGCAAAAGGATCTCAAAGTAATTGATGTGAATTATACCTTGCTTTTCTTACTTACGACTGATGACTGCAATATTCATACAAATATCAACATGGTTTTGGAACATTTTTTTTCCAGGTGGGATAGAATCAACCGCTCAGCTTTCAAGATGGGCTCTGATGGGGATCAAACTCGAGTTGTCAAAACAGTTGAAATAACTCCCTCTGAAGAGGTAAATGCCTGCCACATTTTAACAGAATTATTGTCTCTGTAATTATTGGCATATCCAAAGAAGCCTTATTTCTCAGTCCAGTCCTGTGAGTGCAAATAATCCCTCAAATGGCACTAGCATCACAGATAATGTTTTGTAGATTGAATCCAGAAAGCTCCTGACACTAAATACAATAAAGACGGACTGAGAAGGCTGAAAACACCATGCAATGAGGACAAACTGGCATGTACACAAAGATATTCCACTGCTGGGGATTTTGGGTGCATTGCTGCAACAATTCCGGAGACCCCTCTGTCCCTGGGTCGAGCTTGCTATTGACATCCTGGCCAGAAGAGGGGCTTAAAGTCTGACATCATCATGAAGTTTGCAGATTACATGCACAAATAAGGAGAATTGGCATGCCTCTAGTTTTATAGAGAGAAGGCAAGACCAAGAATTCAGTTCCAAGGTATGTTTGAGCAAGTTTTACTGATAACAAGATGTAGCATTCTTCAGAGAAAAGGACCGCAAGATCATGTCACAATGCTTAGATCTAAGATCTAATTCATGTAATTGTCATGATGATGTTGATATCAGGACTGAGAAGGCACAGCACAACAGGGAAATGAAATTTTCATCATTGAAAATGAAGTGCCTGAGAAGAAAAAGAAATCTTACTTTCAAATATGAGAAGATTTTGATGCTTCTTTAAAGGCAGGGTTCCCATTTTCAAAAGAGAAAGATAAAATTGCAAGACGCAGGCAACGTATAAGATCTCATCTACCGTAAGACTATCAACAAGGCTTGTCTTCCTTCATTTAGTTATTTTTTTCCTGTAGAATAATGCTGCTTTGGGATTCGTAAGAGCCCTCTTCCACTTACAGCAAGAAATCAGGGCTTGAATAGAAGTAACTTAACAAGTTTCAGTAAGATGAACTGAACACTTATAAATGATTTCCAATCTAGGGATTCCTGCTTGAATTTCGAAATATCAAAACAAATTTGTGGTTAACCTGTTTATTTGCTATCTTTTCCTTGTTTACATTATAAGAGGCAAATAGGAGAAAACTGAAACTTTCAGTGACAAGACCCTCTTTTTATTTTGTGGAAGGAAATTGAAGGATATAGAGCCAAAAAGTCATGAAACGTAATTGAAATTAGGCTCAAAATTTCTGCTTGAAACAAGCTGGTTTTAAACTTGAAGTCTCAGTTTTTATTTGTTTTAAATCTATGTGAAGATCAAAATAAATCAGACTTAAAATGAACCTTTGCCCTGCATTATATTTTGGCTCTTTCGAAAAGCAAACATTTAAATAAAGGTTTAACTTTTATAGACTTTTATTTGTGAATGGGCAAGATTAGTTGCACAAAGAATGTTTTCAGACTTTTGCTCTCAAACTTTATACGATTGTTTTTCTTTTTGTTACGTAAATTTTTTTTTCTAGAAAAAAGAACAGGTAAATACCCTCATTCGTGAAATTTTTATTTTTTTTCCTTTTCCAGACTGAATGGTACAACATTGATGGTGAATCGTTTGAAGCTATGAAAGTCAATATTTCTCTTCTGCAAAAGAAGCTGAACTTTTTCTGCCCCAGTGAAGTCATTTCAGCATCTAGATGACATAACTAAGATAACTAGAAATATCTTTTGAATTTTTTTGTATATTCTTTTTTTAATATGAATGTCTGATCAAAGTGAAAGAGCACCTGACAGGAAAAAAAAATGTGATTAAATGAAAATGGATTTTTTGAATTTAGGAAGATTTTTTGTGTAAAATATGTGCTATCTGTTTTATTGGAGTCCCAATTACTATGTGAAGTCCATGTTCTGAATGTTATATTTTGTATTTATTAGTACTTGTGTCAACTTTCTAATGTTGTGCCATTTTTTTAAAGCTCATTGTCTCTTACATTTTCTCACACTTTCTTTCATGTTTGTTATTGTCAGATCAAGATTATTGTTTGGAAACATTTTCATATGCCTTCTCTAACATTAACAATAAAAACCAAAACCCTTTACACTTTTCCTCGTTTTTTGAAAAGGAAAGACCAGACACAAAAGATCACTAATCTCTGCACACATTGATGTGGAGCATTCATTCTTCAAAAGTATCTTTGTGTGCACAATCCATAGGTCTAGGATTCCTTAAATAAAATGTGATAACTTTTCGGTGACTCAGCTTTTGGTTGAAAACACTGAAATTTATTTCATAATCCTTTTTGCGATCAAAAAGAATTTTGTGAAAAGATTGATAATAACTGCACATATATATTAATATCTACACGCAGGCCATAATTATGTGAAGTAAATTAAAAAAAAAGTTGGGTGAGGTAAAAAATATTTCTTTTGTTTTAAACATCATAAGACTTTGCTTTACTGCACAACACAACATATCTACAATGATAAAAGTATCTCTTTTGAAAAATTATTTTTAAAAGTACCTATGTGAGGCACCCTGGACACAGTATATGCAAGTCGAATTTTGACATTTGGACTTTTTAGTATTATAACAAAGTAGATTTTGTGTCCTCCAAGCTGGTGGAAACAATTAGGGCTCTAATACAATTGTAAGAACCTATGAACACTCTCTAACGCACTTAAGGTTTGAGAAAAACAAGTTCAAGTTAGCAAACTTCAGCAATCTTTAATAGCAAATTGTCTTTAAAAATGGCTTTTATTAAATTAAGACAAACTGGGATATTAAGCTTAAATGATTGACAAATGGAGTTAAATTCATTTTCAAGCAAAAAAAAAAAAGAAATATTTAGTTTGAAACTCGATTTTTACATTTAAAGAGCTGTTGCTCCAAACTACTTAGTGTGACATGTGAATACTTATTACTTTGCTCTGGGTGACTCACATATCACATGTGTATATTTCCCTTCCTTCCACACATCCATGCCATGTAAAGTTAGTGTGCTCATGCACAATAGATCTTTAAGTTATTCATCAAAAAAAAAAAGAGAGAGAGAAATGATTTGATTAATCGAAAGAAATTGATTCAACAAAGAAGAAAAGTAAAATTAACTTTATTATGCATGGATGCACACATTAATTGAAGGTACATATACATGACAAATAATCTTACAATTTTGATAACATCAGTCAGCAGATAGTGGGTAAGTACAATTATTTTATGATTGATACATAAAACTTGCAAATTGTTATTAGTATATTGTGAATTTGATGGTATCCTTTAAGAACGCACCTTATGAATACACAGGTAATTATAAACGACATTTATTTTCCAGCGATGAGTTTTCAGAGGCAAGGCCAATACAAATTTTACCATTGAGTGGTATAAAAAAGAAATGACAAAATATGATTAGTTAACACCGATAGTGTTCTGGCTCAAGAAGCCATCTATTAGAGATAAGTACAGCCTGTTATATTCATCTCCTTATTCTTTTTCTCTCTCTCCCTCTTTCTCACCCCTCCTCTCTTGCTCTCTCTCCCGCTCCCTCTCTTCTCTTACTCCTCCTTCCCTGTCTCTACAATTGGCACATTTATTTTTTTCAAGCATAAACGTTAGGAACTTTATACAAGAGAATGATAAACATTAACAATATAAATACTGTATAGTCAGCTTAAAATAATGCATGCAAAATAAGAGCAGAAATGGTTTTAGTCATTTAAAAAAAAAAAAAAGTCAATTCTATTACCCTTCATTAGCTTTTGTTATAATTATTACACCCAAAAGTACGCTTGTGTAAATACTATTCTAGATTTGATTTTACAGCGTTCAACGAATCCGCACATTACACAGTTATAATCAATTCATACATCTATAAGTAACTGAAAATCGACCACACTTTTAAATCTAGTCTCCAGGCAAATATTTTTAAGCTATGAAAGAGAACAAAATTCACCGAGTGAAAAATACATGCATTTTCTCATTGTGTAGAAACTCCTTATTATCCCGATTGTATAATGGCAATGTAAAAAAATGGCAATCACTGAATACAAATGGTTAAACATTTCTGCTGAAGTGAAAAAAAAAAAAAATTCTCATTGTCATGAACAATTTAATTCAAGCAAGCGAAGTTTGTTGATAAAATTAAACAGCCTGTTTACTCCACACCATCTTGCTTTTTAAAAATGCGATTAAAAATTTCGCCAGTTAAAAAAAAAATTGGAAAATTGCTAAGGTTTTTATTCGTAAGTTTAACTTAAAAATTTTTTAGTGCATCATTTTTTTAGATATAACAAAGAACTTTAAATGGAATTGGCTGAACTTTCTCTTTGATTGATCTAATAATAAGATAATGAAACCAATACTGAGATAAGCGAAAGCTATCAACTCGCAGAACAAAGAAAAAAAAAAAAGGCATGGGTTATTTCATTTATAATGAAACAAACTTGTCAATGTAAAAAAGAAAAAAAACAACATTCTTTTTGTATCGGAGATTGTGTAGTTCTGAAAAAAAAAATAACATCAATGATTTCTAAGGATACCGAGCGTTTATGCTTTGATTATGAAAACTTTGTTTTCGAGAAGATAATAAATGCTTGCTTTTTAAGAATTTCATCAACGCCTTGAGTGCAGACAGAGCGTATTCACAAAATCAGAATAATAACGAAGAATAACAAACACACACATGTAGATGATTATCGGTGCCCATAGGATGAATATATGTGTATAAGCTTCTACAAAAGTTTATAAACCACCGTGACAAAACAAAGCAAACAAATGTATTATTTACAAATACAATTAAAGATAAGGTGCATGATTGGTTATAGTTAAATCTAGAATGAAAGTCTATCGTAAAACCACAGTCCGTTTTACAATAACAGATTTAACAAACATATGTTAAACAATACTGGACAGCGTTTTTGTATCATAATCTTTTTGAAATAAAGCACTGCAAAAATTAAAAGAAAGAGAGAGAGAGTAATGTAACAAACCAGGTCACATTCTGCGATACGAGATTAGGGGAGCAATCTCCCCCCCCTCCCTTTTCGGGTTCTACTTGGCAGACGACATTGCTTACAGTGCGTTCCTTTCCGCTTTTGCTTCTGCTCAAAAAGGAACCTTCTGGATGATCATCATGAGGCCTCAGCAGCTCAACCGACCGAGGAACGTAGGCCAAAGACTATACAGTACACTTTGTAATATCTTTGCTTAGGCCTAATTTGTTTTAAAACATGTTTCGGAAATCTTAGTGACGCTGGTTTGTAAAATATTTCATGTTAATACAGCTTTGCTTTTCAATAGGGATGTTTGAAATGAAGTAGAGAAACCAAATCTAATTATAGTCCCATAGCATAACACATAGGGAGTTGGAAGGGTGGACAATTTAGAGATCTAGGCTGTGTGCTCATCTTTACACCTTAGTAGATTTAAAAAAAAGAAACAATCCGACCTTCCAAAGTATGTTAAGGATCGAGAATAGTTTATATTTGGTTTGTTTAAGTGGAATCCGTTCCTTTGCATAGAAACCCAGCGGAATATGACTGGAATTAAATCTACATAAAAATAAAGTAAAGTGTGGAACCCACGCTTAGTCCAAGTATCGGGGAACCAGGAGTACAATCCTGATTGTTCTTGAATGGCATACCGCTTTTTGAGGTAGTTTGCCATTGATTTTCTCGCCGCCTTTAGTTTCGCCGAATCTTGAAAAACCTAGCTATCCATTTAGTGCTGGGTGGACACAGAGGAGCAATGAAAAATTGACTAGGCCCGGACTGGGATTCGAACCTCGGACCTCTTAAGTCTTACTTGGTAGCCAACTGCCCTACCAGATGACATGAGCCATTGCTCCCAAATCTACACAACCTTTATAAATGTTTGTCCGCCCTTTTTAAAAATAAATTTTGTTTTTAACTGTCATGAAATTTTCTTTTTCCTTATTAAGCTTGTCGTGCTTGATCACATTGATCTTGTCATGAAAACCACAGGCCCTTATTTGCTTTACTATCCCCATAAAGTAAATATACCTATAAATGTATTTTTCCATGCACAAGGCTTGAAAGGTGGACAGGGAATGCAAAACTGTTTAAGAAAAACGTTTTATCAAAAGACATCCCTTTTTGTGAAATCGAAATTAATGTAAAGAGAGAGAATACCAATTGCAAACCAAATTTGATAAACTTAAAGTGAATATAAGGTAGAGATCTGTGGGATGTAAGGCCGACAGTGAAAACGTAGATGTAGTAGTAACGTATGACCATCAATAGAATTTATACAACAGCACGACTCTATTTCGATGTCGTCATATAATATTGTATGAGTTTGAAATAGCTTCAGTGAATATCAAAAGCTCAACGTTTTAAGCAATACAAATAATAATAAAATATTATTGGATATATGTAGCAATTATGACATTGCATCTTTTATTTCAAATACATTTGATCGTCTCAGCAAATTTTTAAGTACATATTTATATAAAGCAAGTTCGGCAACGCCAAGATAATAAACACACTTTGACAGAAATCAACCATAGTAGTATTTCTGGATTAGCTAACAAATTATGTGGATATATAATGTAAGCCAACCATAGCAAGGGAAATTTGAACCTCATTTGCTTTTCATCGTCTAGCAAATAAAACGAAAAACTCTCAAGTTTAATGAAGTATTCTTGGCCTAGCTGTTTTCTTGCAGGTAAGACAATTCGATATCAAGTTAAGTAACCTGTAGTAATATGATGAAATAATCCTGCTCAGTTGAAATGATGAAACACAATTATTCATGCTTGGTAAAATTTAAGCTCACCTTGTTTTTCACAAACGAAAGAATACACTTTTAGTTGTACCAGTGAAATACAATGCACCATCTGTGGCTCAGTCTATATAATACACACAATAAATCAACGCCAAGCAAAACATAAAATTTCACTTACTCTTTAAACTTCTGCCACATAGTTAGGACTTTGAGAATTCATGTTTGCGGAGGAAGGTTCTCTTAGAGATAACCCATTGGAGATGGAACTTTTGTCTGCAGGTAGTGTTTCAATATCGTCTGGAATCTGATCACTTGGCACTGTTGATTTCTCAGTTTCTTGTGTTGTGTTTGTGAATTGTTGCTTATCGTTCTGTGCTGGCAATGTATCACTTGCCAGGTAGTCATCAGAGTTTTCTTTTCCTATAGAAATACCGTTTGACTTTCCCGAAGTATGCCTTTCCAAGCTATTGATTTGCTGGACAATCCCTGACACAGTTCCGGGCGTTAAGTTGGCCAGCGAGTCTCGCGCAGGGGCAGAATCTTCTGAAGCATGCTGGGACGTGCCAGGGGATTGTCTCAGGGATGGAGGTGACGGATCAGCACAGTCTGTGTGTGAACTTAATGAAGGTGTACTCAATCCAGACGTGTCCTGGTGCACGTGATTGTCTTCATTACTGTTCCCTGGAGTCGCTGAGACAGATGGGTCAGACTGACCAGCATTCAGGATATGACTAGAGTGATGTGGATATTGCATCTCGCTTGTGAATGGAAGTGAACCATCTCCCGCCGATGGTGCTGCGCTATCTTGCTTCTCCATTGCTGAGTCAACGTGACGGGTGTGCTCGGGTGTCTTATCATTTGCTCCAACTTCAGAAGAGTCGGATGTGAGTCTTTCGCTTTCTTGTGTTGGCGATTTCGGCTCGCTGGTATTTCTCGCAGGTCTAGAGAAGGACCTGTTGGTCGCACCAAGTCCTGGGACACTTGGTGGGGACACAGATGTCAACGTCCTATGTCTCCGATCCCGTCTTTTACTGTAAGTGCCGTGCGCTTTGGGGCGCTCGTTACGCTGTGACACGGATGGAAGTGGATGCGGAGAATAAGCAGACGGACCAGGGCTAGTCATAGAACTGCTGCCGGCATCACTGGCATCAGAGGAATACTGGGAAGGGGACTGTGTAAATCTCTGGATGTTTTCCAAGAACCTCGAAGGAGAATGAGCAGGAAACAAGGCAGGAGACTGGCTTCTACTCCTACTTCGGTTCAACAGTATAAACGGAACGGGCTTTTCTAGTCCATGACTACTTCCATTGTCGCCTCTATCGCTGGGAAGCTGGTTCTCCCTGCAAACATCAACAAGAGTGCCCTTACTGTCATCACTGACAGGCAACTGGGCAGTCAGAGTTGCGTGTGAGTTCAAAGACGATCCTATCGAGGAGGCTCGGCTGAGCCCTGGTTCTGATGGCGTCGTTAGTCCATTATTACTTTGCCCTTGTTTATCATACGTGAAACTGTAGGGAGACACGGGTGAGTGTTGAGATGTACCTACAGAAGCTATGTCTGATTCCCCGGCACTCAATCTGTAATTAGGACTCGACAGACGGCTGCTGAAGTTACTGGATGTTCTCTTGCTATGGTTCCTTCTGTAGTCCTTTTTCTCTAAAAGCCTTTTTTCTGGACGTGATTCCCAGATATCCCGAGAACCATCAGTGGGTTTCGGCATGAAGCTTCTCGTGGAGGGTCGTATCTTTGGGTTAAGATGCTTTTCATCAAGACGATCTGGTGAAATCTTCTGCAATTTGGGTCTCTTTCCGTCGATCAAAAGACTAGGCTTTTCTACCGCCTTTGGCTGAGGACTTTGGCTTTCAGCTTCATCTTCTATACACGTACGACTGCCTTTCTCGGTAATTTTACCTTTTGTTTGGCCTCTCTGGATTGGCGGAGCTGGTGCTTTACGAGCGGGGCGGCGGAGTGTTCCGCCAGGCTGTGCATCAGAAGCCACTTCACTCGAGGGACCGGAAGGCCTTGCTGCTGTTGGCGGCGGCGGTGCTTTACGATGAGGCCTGAAGTCGGTGGCAAGGGTTTTAGGGGATAAGGAATGCGACGCGTCTAAACCATCAGTGGACTTGTTTCTCTTCAGAGCTTCGCTAGGCCGACTCTCTTGAGGAGTCACCACCTTGCCATTCGTACTCTCTTGAGATCCCGACAACTGGGTCGCCGAATGTTGCCGAGAAATAGTTCCTTTGTCCAACCCTGACAGTAATAAGGCTGCGACTTCTTTTGAATTCAGATGGCTCAGCTGATCATTAGGTTCAAAGGGTGTCGTATCTTCGATCATCTGTCGGGCATCAATGAATGAGATAGAATAATTGTGAATTAGGCCTACATATTGTTTTTTAAACTGTAGGTACATGCTATGCTGTGCAGATATAGCTACATAATGAGCTGATCTTAATGATAACGTTATAAAGAATTTATGTTTTCATGATTTTGTTTTACTGAAATGAACAGACATGATTTGTGCTCAATGTTCAATTTCTTTATGTAAGTAAAAGAGTGAAAGCTTCTCTCTGCCATGTTAACACGTTCTGCTTTTCATCAGAAAATGAAAGCAGGGAGAAATTTGATTCCCGGCCGAACTATTATGTTTGCCAAGGATAAAGTACTGTTTTGTGAAGCAAACATTCGAAAATCCCTTCTTAGATTTAACTAATAATTTAGTCTTACTAAGTCTTTGAAAAGGAAAGATGAATATAAATTTCTTAGGTGAAGAAATAATTTTCCTTATCACACAAAGGAAGGATACAGGCCTGCTGTTGCACATTAATCTGATGAAGATCTAGTTTGCAACGTGGCAATGTCAGGCGACACACAGACACACAAAAACACACACGCACACCTACACAACACCTACACATGCTTAAAAATATACATTGAATGATATTTTGTCACTTCAAAACATCGGGCCCTTTTGCAATAGGGATAGCATCATTTTTTACAGTTAATTACGGACATTGATGTTCCACAGTTAATTTATAACTACAGTACCAACAAAAGCCGAAGTCCGATAACTTAACTTTCTCAAAATAATCGAGCAGCTCTAATCCTGAAGTTTTTTCTTCCTTCTCTTTAGCTTTTGTCAAACTAGAGCTGAAAATCCGAGATAAGTAGGATTCGATTCTGTTCACTCAAAGTCAATACGACCATGTGCGGCGTTATGAAGCCTACTTTTTTCC
>BLXT01004946.1:1854100-1868175 GCA_019648995.1 Plakobranchus ocellatus
ATGAATGATCGATGGGCAAAGAGAAAAAGGACATAAACAAAAAAAGTTGAAGATTTTTTGATATTTGTAATGAAAACAATTCTTGCATCTCGACTATATATTGCATGATTCAGTTAATCTCCTGTACAGTAGTAACAAAATTGATTCAAGTCGTGCACTCGTTTCACATGAATGGAAAATGGTTCAAACCGTACAGAACAATTGAAAAGCACAAAAAAAAAAAAAAAAAAATAGAAAAGGGTGTGACCGTCTGTCACATATTATGCTGACACACAAATGATAATCAACAATAATCAAAACCATTCTCTAGCTTGAGGCCTAGGATTGATTTAAAGCGAAAGCCATGTCAATTAAAGGATTTGAGAAAAATGTTATTTGCTAAATTAAACTCAGCATTCTTAGAAGTATATTTCACTATACAAAACCCCAAATAAACCTTGGCCAAAATCAGGTTTTCAAAAATGGCAATTAAAAATAAAATCTGCCTATTCTTTGCATCAGCATTTAAAAATAATTTACATCACAGAGAATCAAAGTATATTCAAGTGAAATGTGACCCGATGAAGACCTTGCTCCACATTAGAGCATTGTTTTAAAGTTAACAAATGCATGAATACACAATTTCGACAAATGACTAATTGGGATTCATTGAAAGGTTTTTTTTTTCTTTTGGTTCTACTTTTGGCCAAAAAACTTTAACCAAAATAGCTCTGAGATCTTATGGGATAGCCACTATCAAGTCTTTTCAGATTACGTGGGCCGTATGCCATCTTCACAACTATTTGTTTTGCTGGTTTCCAAGGTTTTTTTTTTTTCTTACATTCACCGTGTTCCACAACAACATAACTGCCATTTTCAAAATAAAAACAATTTTTGGGAAGAAAGGTTTCCTTTTTTTTTTTCTTCACGAAATTTCTTAATTTTCTAAAATTTCTCTCTCTAACCAATGATTTTGACAAAAAAAAAAAAAAAGAAATGTGGAAGAATCCATACAGGTTTACACAATACATTTTTGCATTTTGACTTTGGGATATTTTGCCCACTCAGAGCCACACACAAAATAACAAGCAGTATTTTGACTTGCTCTGAGGCAAGGATGCTTACAATTCAACTGAATCACAAATTTTTTATTTTTCCAATTTTTTCCTCAAATCCCCATGTCTTTGTACACAAAAACTGGTTCAGCATTAAATTATGTTTAACCAGAAATATCCCTGCTGTGCAGAAACCATTTTAAAAGAATTTCTTAAAACATTCACATGTATGCAATTTGAGCCTGGCAAAACACTGGAGTAAAACTGACCATCTGCTCTAATCATAGACACACATTGAAACTTTTCATGATCAAAGCAGTCCATTAAATTTGGTGGAACAACAATCAAGAGAAAAATTGAAACTGACATAAAACTCTCAGTTTCAAGCTTGATAACAACTAGCTAACATCCAGAAAAAAAAGGTAATGCCAGCATTTCTGAATCTAAGAAAGCAATATCAAACCAAAAACACATGCATGCAGATTGTAAATTTCAAATATATCTGGGAAATTAAACATGATAACAATGGATGGCATAGGAATTTTTTTTGTTATCCAAATCAGCTTTGTTACTCTTAGACAATACAAATGTCTGTGCATATTCATAAAACACATTGTACGTGAAATAACCAACTTGTGAGGAAAATGTCCTCCACTGTTGACCTTCAAGAAAAAGAGATTGGAATGCTGGAAAAGAGAGGTTAAGCCTTAAAAAGTGAAACTGAATGGAAATGGAAAAATTCAAAAAGAGACAAATATCAAAAGTTATTTGAAAAATATTAATGAACGAAATGTGTTCCTCAATGGGAAAGACTCTTGTTTTTCCAGGGTTAAAAGGATTGATGGATACTGGACAACTGACCAAGTTAAACCCTGAGCCTTTCCACTAATCTTCTGTGTTAACGTTAGCTTTTACTAATCACTCAGAAAAATATATTCTGCTCTGGTCACTAAACAATGACCACAGAACTTTAAAAAATGAGCAATTCACTTCTGGGCATAAAGATTTCTTGTGACCACCACCTAAAGATTGATATTTTTCTTCCTCACACAATTCATGTGCACACGTACACCGACAAATACAGCAAACCAATAAAAAAGTCTGTTTTTTTTTTAGTTTGTCATACATGATATTTTTAAAAAGACTGTATAAATTCATAAAATCATTGAGAACTGTACATGATAATAATAGTCAATTCAATGTTTTAATTATGGATAAAAGCAGGGCAAAATCCAACATAAATAAATGCATTATTTTAAAATCTAAATTATTGACCATACATTATAACTTGGCATATAACTTTACTAAAACAGGTACTTGCACTATTTACCTGTATTTCAAAACAAAAATGTAATATCATATCATTGTTTTAATATCAATGAAGTTCAATACAAGAAAGTTTTTTTTTTTCCAGATCTCCTACAAAAGGAAGCACATTTTTCAAAGACATTGGTTTGAAATATCTTTCTCCTCAAGACTTTCAAAAATAACCCACATTACCTCAAAAAAAAAAAAATTTACATTTATTGAGTGAATATCACACAATGGATTTTCTCAACCATTTCAAAAGCTCCAGTTTGATTTTGCTTCCAGTCAAAGATATAGCTTAAAGAGAAGAATGGCATCTGAAAGGGATTTTTTTTCATCATTTGAAATAAGAGATTTCAACATTATCAAAAAATGCTTTTGCCTTGGTCAAATTAGCGGGGAAAAATGGTTACAAAAATGTTCTTTTTTATTAATAGTTATTATGGTACCAGTTGTCATGCTAAAGTTCAGCGAGATAATTCTCTGATTTTATAATTACATCTTCTTCAACAGTTAAAGTTCTAATCATTTGAAACTTTACTTACTGCTGTAATCTAATATCCATTTTCTGATATCTTGAAGAAATGATTTTTATATATACATCTTCCCAATCTATGTATTGCCGTCATTTTCAAGAAAAAAGTCTAATTCCTTTATAAAAAAAGAAAAAAAACAAACAAAAAATCCCCCCACGTTTATTGAAAATGAATGTATTTATTCATTAAGGTCATTTCCTAAACAGGCACATCAACCACACCTAAACACATATAATCTACAAAAAAAAAATAGTTTGAATTTGATTCGGAGAGCAAGTGAATTGGAGGCATAAACAGTCGTTTACAATGATTTGATACTTGCCAAAAAATCTGGTATCTTGCAAATTGCCTTTCTTTTTTTTTTACGCAGAATAAAAAAAAAATGTTTCTTTTTCTTCTCCAAGGAGCAAATGTAAAGCCAAATTCACATAATCAATACTTCAAACTCAGCTGCCACACTTCCTCTAAATGTTAGGACAATCTTTTCCAATTGTGATGCACTGGGATGGTTTGGTGCAGAAGGTAACATCTCTAATTGTGAGTTATGAACCATGATACATTTTTTGGGGGGGTAATATTTAATTTTTTATTATTATTCATTGAACTCACCACTTTTCCAAGCTCTTCTCGTTTCAGATAGAGGAAGCAAAGAAAAGATGTCAATTAATGTATTTTTTGGTAAGAGTCTCCAAACATAGATTTACTTGACACTTAATTTTTTCACAAACAGAAACTATGCAGCTTCTGCCCTTTCAAAACTTTACAAGGTCATAACTCGTGCACATATCACCAGATTCATTTTAAGTTGGTGTCAAATTAAAGCTCAAAATGCACACTTTTGAAAAACATATACAGCTCAAAATGCCCCAGAGGATCCTTTTGCTCCAATCCATGGTGTTTCATAACAATTTTTCTGCTTATGAAAAATACAATTTTGCTTCCTACATCTTCATATTAACTACTTTTTGAAAAAAAAAATGTTCTTCGTCTTCAAACAAGCTTAAACAATATTAAACTTGGGAATCAGTAGCAAACAATAATTTTGCCAGGATATAATATCAAGTATGGAGTATTTCTTTAAAAGAGGTCAAGTATTACTTGCTTTATTAATTATTTAATTGCCCGTTGGAGACTAACAAAAAAACAAAAACAAAACATACTGATCAGTTAAAACATAAAACATCGTAATATTGACTTAATCTCCTTGAGCTCCAACTGAAAAACATGTCTCAGTAAACAGCAAAAATAATCTTCAGGATTTCTTGCACTTTCACAGGAATTCAATTACAAAAAAAAAAAAAAAGTATTGCACAAGTTAAAGGTATTTGACACACTAGGTTTCATGTTCAGACAAAGGAAGTATATCACTGAACTTGTTTTATATACAGTTACAAAACAATCTGCGTTGCAGGATGAATACATCTGGAGTCAGTGACTCACAAAATAAAGCAGGGTGAACACAGAGTGGAAGCAACACGAACTAAGCATTATTGAAATAATTCGTCTTTTATGATGATTGTGCAGCATCTCCTGTGGCGTCAATTTGTGTCCATTAATCCATTATTTGAAAAGCACTGTTAACTGAAGCAAAATGTTTGAGATAAATTTGAGAGACTGAATCTATTTCAAGACCTTTACCAATACACACAGGATGGGCGGGCAAGCTAGAGATCTAGTGTAGTACAAATAGTTCTAGACTGGATGGTGCGCTCATCTTCAGAAATTAAATAAAAAAATTTTCAGACCTGCAAAAGAGTTTAAAAGATCGAGAATAGTTTATAGTAGGCTAATTCCAGTAAATCTAGCCTTGGATTGAAAAAACTGTGGAATTTGGACAGGAATAAGAACCAGATGGGCTACTATAAATCATTTCTTTGTCTGCCCTTGAAAATAGATTTTGCATTTTTCCAAGTTTTCTCCAAATCTCCTATTCAGCAATTGTTTTTGACTCTATAAAGTCAGATGTTATCATGTCTACAGCAGTACAAATGTATCAAGACCTGTTTTAATGGAATCTCATTTTTCATATACCATTCTTGAGAAAAAAAGCATTTTAGAATTATTTGACTCTTTTTAACTCTATGACAGAAGAAGACTCACTTATGAAAATTTTACGACCAGAAAAAGCCACAGCTTGAGAGATGCAAGGTCGTGAACGTTTTTAGTGCTAGTTGCAGACTGAGTGATAAAATGAGAGTCTGGCAAAACTGTAGAGGGCTATTACTTCTATTTAACATGCTTAACATATTTCTAGAAGACAGGCATTTGTTTTTGCTTAAAAATTAGGCAAAAAAAAACAACTCACCAACCTCTGATTTTTTTCCACCAAGCGGAGACATTTTTAAGAAAAAGAAAAAAACTATTTAGAATTAAGAACAGTTTTTAAAAGTTATATCTTGCTTCAAAATCAACATATCAATGTTCAATTTTCCCCATTTGCAAATCTTACACAATGCCGATTCACATCATGCAAATTATTTAATATTCTAAAATCAAGATTTGTTACTCATTTGTACTGGTTTCAAACTGGCAAAAATTAAGGATATGTAAATATGATTATGTATTCTCTCTCATCAGGTAGGACAGGTGCAGTTAATATCACATGATGGCAGAGATTCCTTCTACTTGTGCATGTATATATACGCTCTTACCTTGATAATCATATTCAAAACATCAGTTTAGTTTGCAACATCCTTAAAATAATGTCATTAGCTTTGAATATCCATAGCAACAAATTTCCTGGAACAAAAAAATGCTTTGCATCATTTTAAATAAAATAAAGAGAAAAAAAAAGGCCAACGTTGACCTCAAGGATCACAGCAATGTCAGCTAGTCTTGAAATCTCTGCTTCAACAGAGGTTTTAATGTTTTTGGCTGTGAGAAATTCTTAAAGTTGGTTTTCTTCAGTAAAAAGCACCACAAAATAATACATAAAATGTTCCAAAGAAAAAAAAACTAAATTCTCAACACAAAAAAGTAACGTGTAGAGAGAAACACATAATATCACATGGAGCAAAGTCTTGCTTGGCTTCCAGCAAATGAATTTCGAATGTCAGTGGTATTTTCAAATTGCAGTGAAAAACTGGTGTCTTATACACAGACATGAACATGTTCACTAAAGATTCTTTTAGACCTCAAACAACTTTCACTCTTTGTGGAAAGCAAAAGATCCTGACTCAAACGTCCTGGTATTCTTTCAAATTAAATATTGTGACAGCATGCAGCAACTTAGCACCAGCTCTGATAATACATTCTTTTTCTTTTCGCCTAAAGGTTCCATTCTTCCTGAATTTAGGAAATCCATAACATTTTCAATTCCTAGTTTTGACATTTTCTTCAGCATCAATTAAGCCTGTTGATCTCTAGGTTTGATCAACCTGGTCCCCATTTCTTGCAGTTATCAGTCACGAAAAAATATTCCATTCAGAACATCTCATGGCTTCTCAGCTACAAAGAGAATGTTGTTACAGTCATCTGCCAGCTCTGGGAATTGATCAGGCTGGTAGATATAGTCAGCTACATAGCCCATCACCCTGCCGATGTCTCGGATCTGCTCCATCTCAGCATCCGACCAATGGTAGAGAGATGGCAGGCTGTGCATGAGCAAGTACTTCTCTCTCGACCACGCATGCTCCACAGCACGATCTTTGGCATGTTTCAGCACCCGCCTCATCTCCCTGTCTACTGAAGTGCCATAACGTACATTCAGTACTGTGTTGTGGCCGTGCACACGAATGTCAGTCTCTTCATGCGGCCCTAACCCGTATGAGGAATGCTCCATATTGTTGCGATGAACAGATACATTTATCCCTGTCTCAAACACAAGCATGTCACTGTTGTGTAGACCAAGCTCTTTAAGGTCATGCTTGGCCTGGTAGAATTTTTGTCTCACAAAGTAATGGACATCACGCCCATGGATGGAAAAGCTGATTGGCAGAATATCCGAGCCATTGAGCAGCACAGTGGCCAGCTTGACCGCCCAGGCCTGAGCCTGACCCTCCTCGATGTTGACCAAAGCAGTTCCTTGCCAGTCTGAGATGGTCACACCAGGGCCGAAAAGTGAGCTGAGAGGAGCTGGACTCTTCTTAAATTTATTCAGTTGCAGAGGAGTAACCTGAGAACAGTAGGGGAAAATGTGAAACAGATGCAGTTATTTACCTTTTAAACTTCATCATATCTTAAATAAAAATATAAATCCAAACTTAAAAACTTAAAAATGATGAAACTATGCACGTTTAAAAATGTTAACTCCCTAAACCCCCCCCCCCCAAAAAAAATGTTTAACAGAAATATCATTCAACGAGTTAAAATGTTCAAATTTGTCTTGAGATCAGTCTCTATGAATTGTGATGTTACATAATATATTTAAAGTACGAGGCAATTGGAGGAAGTTTTTTTTCCCTCTTTAAATTTGTTGGGTTTTTTTCTTTTAAGTAAGAAAAATTGCCTATTGATCCTGGATTAGCACACCTATATCTAGTTTTCACCACAGCAAATCCCACAAAATGAAATTTTATATCATATTTATCTTTTAAAATGTTAGAAATATTTCTTATAAGACTTTTAAAGTGGTCTCTAGACATAAGGATATATATATGTATAATGTGTTTATGTATAAATTTAAATTCTTTATATCATTACAACTAAAAGAAACATTTAAGTTGTGTCTCTCAAATTCTGTTTGCAAATCTATACTCAAAATGACTTGGAACAACTAGTAAATAACAGACAAAGTCAGGAATTTTTTAAATGGCCAGGTACAAGTGGGGTGAGTTGTTTTGAGAAAAAAAAAAAAAGAATCTTAAAGTAGAATGTAGTCTTCGAGTTCATGATGGTCAATTTTAAAATCCAAATGTTGCGCATTACTCAACATCAAAAACATAAAGAAGGCACAAAAACATATTTTTTCTCAAGTTTGTTGCCAAGTTTGGGCATACCTTTGACTGAGGAACAGTTGAAATTGTGAGAAGATTATGCATGTCACGCCTGAAGGTACACTCAAATGCTGACGCTGCTGGCAAGAGTTGCATGTCAGGTTTTTGGGGGCCAGGGTTCAAATCTCCAGTGTATGACACATCTGGTGCCAGGGACCGGATGTCAAAACCCAGGATGTTTAACCATTCAGCCAAATCTGTGGAAACAAGGTTTTATGTTGTTTAATGGAAAGCAGATGAAGAGATCAGTTTTTAAAAAAAATATTAATGAGCCCAAGTAAAGTGGATCCCAAGCTAAGTCCAAGCATCGGGGAACCACGAGTAGGGTCCTGATTGTTCTTGGCATATGGCTTTATGAGGCAGTTTGCCATTGATTTCCTCGCTGCCTTTATTTTCGCCAGATCGTAAGAGACCTAGCTACCCATTTAGTGCTGGGTGGACATGGAAGAGCAATGCTAAATTGATTTGGGCCAGACTGGGATTCGAACCCTGGACCTCTGACTTGGTATCCACATGCCCTACCGTATGAGCCACTGCTCGCCCAGCAATATATGGATGAAAATTTGTGTATACAAAGAAGGCTGACAGAAAACATTTAAGTAAAAGTGAGCTTAGATCTCTATGAGGCTTTAAGCTTGAGGAAAATTATAAAGTATAGTGTAATGAAAAGAAAAAGTCTATAATCATATTCTAAAATTTACAGTCAGGCCAAGTTTGCTTTATTTAAAGATATGAATGATGCAAATTATTATTGATTTTCCTGTCAAGCACAATTTAAAGTGGCCATTTATCAAACAAGTTTATCACCAAAAAAAACTTTCTTTTTTAAATAGAAGAGTTTTTCTCATTCATCTGTCTTTTATATCTTTCCTATAAACATTCTTTCCTTTCATATTGCAAGTCCACATTTTATTTTTACAGAGTTGGTAGTAACAACTAAATTGGAGATCCTATAAAACTGGAACTGATTCTGCTCCTGGCCAATGCGATTCTAATTCCAATCTTTAAAAAGTTGGGAAAATAGACAAGCATTCTCAAAACTGTCAATAATCAGAATGATTTCTCACACACATACCAAGACGTGGGTATTGCTCATGCTGTAGATGGACATTCACAAGGTATCTGTATGTGTACAAATTGAGAATCTGTGGATCTTCCAGAACAGCGTCCAACTTCTCCAAAACATAACCATAGTCAGGAGATAAGAAACGACCCAACATTGCATCATACACTCTATCAGGGAAGTGCACAAGACGTGTTTGTGGGTTGTAGAAGCCTCCTTGGAAACCAAATACCAAGTCAAAGTTGGTATTAGAGTCTGCGTTGCGGACACCAAGAGGCGTGTAGCTCACCTAGAATTGACAAATTAAAAAAAAAGAAATGACTGCGAATGCATATTTTAAAAAGAAAGACCATTTGAAACTCTCATTTGTGAAATCGTGGAATAAATTTTAACGAAAATCTAAGACATGTTTATTTTATGATATTTTTCTGAGTTTAAGTTAGAGATTATATTTCTGTTGTTTTTATTCCTTAAATCTATACACTAAACAATATTTTTTAATCCATTAATTTTATTTTATAATGACTAAAAATTGTTTTACACCAAAGAATTAAAAGAAGAATAACACATAACTGTTTCAAATAAAAAAAAATTTTTTTTTTCGCAAGTTTTTCCTACAACTAGTTATTTTATACCCCTATCCCGGATGACTGTTGACCAGTCTCTCATTATCTGCTCACCTTTTTTACCAAAGTCCCATCACTAGCAAAGACAGCCAGCGGAGAGTGACTCGGGTCACAAGTCACATGATAGAAATGACCTGCCCTTTGCAAACCAATCAGTGCTCCTTTCTCGTCATAGAAAAACTCTGTGAGATCCCCCGTTGTTTGGTTGAACACATGAGTGATTAACTCTTTCTTGCGCGTATTTCCATAGAAAAACTGCACAATTCGGCCATACCTATCTCTTTGTGCAGCCAAACGTCCCAGGGCATCATAAAAGTAAGAGAACTTGAACTCCGTGTGTCTAGTCACGGAGACAAGCTGACCGGCAGAGTTAAAGGACACATGATCCAACCCACGCTGTGCCATGAATCCATCGCTGTCAAATTTGTAGATCACTCCTCCCATCGATTCTATCTTATCTCCAACATCAAATTTAATGTGCTCTGTCTTGCCTCCCGAGATGATTTTGTGGATATTTCCATCTGCGTCGTATTCAAATTCCCACTTAATTTCACTCATGACATACACAGCTGTCAAATGATGATCTACATCATAGATGTACTGTGTGGATACCTCGTCTGAAGCGAGAACTCCTGCTCCTGCTACATCTGCTATAGAGTGACGCCACACTTGAACCATGCCACTTTTGTCATATTTAATCTTCATGGAAAAACGAGTTTTACCCTTGAAGTCCATCTTGATATCAACAAGGTGTCCATATTTGTTGTAGAGACGTGTGGTTGACATATCACCCCTGGTGAGCACATGCCGAGACTCTGTAAGACGCTCTATCTTGACACTCCCAACCTCTATAACTTTGCCAGTGTCACTGCTATACTTCACCTTGCTGCTGCAGCTTATATTGTTGCTTAGAATCAATTTTGTGTCCACTTGCCGGAAATTTCCATCATAACCAAAGGTGAATCTGGCTCCAACAAATGTATTGTCTTGTGGAAAAGTAGCTGTAGTTTCCTTTATGAGAGAGCTAAGATAGCTGGAGATAAAAAAAAAAAATAAATAAATTGATTTTAAAGTCACAAATGTAGAAACATCTTTAACTGACAAGGAGCATATTAACATAAATTGAGATCACTTACTGAATACATTTTCAATAAAATGTCATAGCAAAATTAAGTTAACAAGAACTTGCAAAACAAAATGTTTTATAGAACAAAAACAGTGTTGTGTTAAGTTTGTAACTGCCTCTCAGGACAGACAAGCTTTTATTTATTTTTTTTTTGTCAAGAAACTGAAGAAGTCATCACAATTTTCTATCATTTTACATTTGCTCATTGTGTAAATGATTTCAACAGACTAAAATGTCTTTTAAAATGGATCTAGGTGTGTTGAAATATGAGCATTATCAATAATTTCTCCTTTCTTGGCATGTGAATTAGAAATATAAAAAGACAATACATGTATAATAGGGGCAAAGCCTCTTGATTAACTTACGTAAATGTGAGAGTATTGTAGAAGCCTCTGGCAATAAGTGCTGCCCTTGATAAAAGTCCTACACCTGGATGATATTTCAGGTCTATCAGAGTTTGGTCAAACATTGTGAGGGACCGCTGGCCATGTTTATTGTAGCGATGAATCATCCGTCGTTGTCCACTAGGGTAGATCACCTGACAACAGGATGAGTGAAGTTTTAATTTACACATTTAATACTTAGCAGTTTTTGTTTTCAGATATTAAAATGGATGAGCTAAATTGTATTGTTTAAAAAAATATTAAAATCTGAAAGAAATGTGTATTAATTCATAGCATAATGAATAAGCTTTATTGCCTAGAAAAAGTCACATAAAAATGCAACAGCAAAACCCCAATATTTTGTGCTATTCAGCGACTTTTTCTGAGGAGACAAACAATGATACACATGCTTAGTAAAATAAATAAATAAACATCCAATAATTGCAACAAAGAAGATTGTAATACTATTTGGTGGTGGTGAGGTGGTGATGATGATAAAAGTAATTTTACTACTATTATTATCATAATTCTATCATCATCAATATCATCACCATCAGAGCAATGCATCACTTCCCCTTAACTTTCTCTCTGTTTTAGATGTCTTTCAAACCCTCCAATGTCATTAGCTCTTTTTATTTTTTTTTATAAGTACAAAAAAAAGAAAAGAAATCCACAACAATTGCAGTTATGAAATAACACAAATGGGAAACAAAAACTTTTCAGTCATGTTAATTTACAGTTATAAAACTTTAACACTTTCATTATACGACATAAATGATAGCAAAGCCATAACTGCACTGATAGAATTGTAGAAGCATTGGGGATGAAAAGCAAAACCAAAAAATGTAAATTAAGAAATTCTCACCCTTAAAAGTTTTCCCATTGCATCATAGTCCTCTATGAAAGAATGACGGAAGCCTGGGGGTCTGTAGAAAAATCTGCGCATGCCCAGGGACAAGAGCACATTAAAATGGTGGTAGCCTAAGAAAGGTGTCATGATACGCTGTAGGTTACCATGCTTGTCAAGATCAATCTTGTACTGCTTGCCTGATTGTAAGAAGATATCGGTAGGCTGGGAGCAAAAAAAAAAAAGGTTTTATAAGAAAATTTGATTGTTTTAAAATAAAAATTCAGAGACACAAAACAAGAAAGCCATGTAAGATGAATTAAGATTTAAAATATTTTCCAAAACAACATAACTTGAATTGATGACAAATGGAGCAAATTTGAAAAAAGGAATCTAGTCTTGAAACTTGCTTCCTTTATGATGGCTTTGCATTTTGTACCAAAAATCATAAAAGTTACCATCTTAGTTTTAAACAAGACCAACGTGTGTGAGAGTGTGTGTGTATAGCCAGTTCACAACAAGGTGATCTCAGGCTTTAACAAGAGCAGCACTGAACATTTATTCAAACAATAATGAGCTAAATGGCACCTCTTTAAAACGTAAGGACGAAAGTTATTTCAAATTTTGTAGTGCAGTAAGATCAGTAATGATCTACATAATCCAAGAAAGAGTAAAAGCCTTCTAGTACTAAGTCTCCCTCTTAAAGACCTTTGGCCGCACAAACCAAAACATGAAGTACTAATTCTATGTATTTATAGGTTATACCTATGGATGTAGGTATACTTTTATTCGTCTATCCTTCAAGTAGTGTCATCAGTTCTCTTCCAAACAATAGTTTTCCAAAAGTTTAAATTTTTATTGCTAAAAATAATTCCTAACTTTGAAAATGTCTTTGTCTGGTGTGTTTGTGCTCAACTTTCTTCTAAAGTTAAATCTACATTTTCATTTAGATACAGAGTAGACAAGCGTAATGAATTGAAACAAAACTTAGGCTCAAAGTGAATGTAAATCTAAAAAGACTTTTGATAACATCTATATTCAAATGTAGATCTATATTAGCAACAATAGAATGCATAGGGAATTAGGCGTTGGAAGAAGGGAAGGAGGGATAGGAAGAATTGTGTAGTAGCAAGGCATAGGAGAAAATAGAAACACCGTCAATTAATGATGACATCTTTGAAGTTGGTTTGCATACCTTTAATCTTACAGGTGATAAGATAAAACATGATTAAAAATAAAGGGTGGTCCATATCTACAACAAATAAAAATAATGGTAACCCATAACCCACAAGTGACAGACGGTAACATACATGGTTGGAATCCCTGTAGAAGAAACGATGAACTCTTCCTCCTGGTGTGTCTCCCTCCATGCTTTTCACAAGGCCTGGAACTTTATAATGACGTGTTTCGATCAAGTTCCCATACTGCCACTGCACAATGTCACCGTAGTTGCTTTGGATTAAACAAGATTGAAATTATATACCAAGTTCCATGTATGGATTCTCTCTATAACAATAATGAACCAAAAAAAAGAGAAAATGTCTTTTCTTGATGCCAGTTCCAACAAATTGAAAATTGCATTTACAATTTTTTCTTCATTAGTGGAGCCATAAAATGCATTTTGTGAGATTTGCAATGGCAAAAACTAGATTAAGATGTAATGATTCTGTTAAAAGACATTGGTATTTTATCTTTAAAATAAAAAAATAATTCAAATAAATGAGGCTAGTTAATTATAAAATATTTTTCAATGTTATATATGTAACATCTGACATATTAACTCTTCTTAAGATATTTTCCACACAAGCTGCAAATTCGCAAAAAAAAAATAAAAACCTTTGCTCAATTATCTATCACTTATTTATTTTATGAGCAGAAAAATGTGTATATTATCATTTAAGCAACAGTTAGCTCCAAAAATGAAGCACTAAGCGGAACCAAATCTTAAACACTTTGCAAAGATACCAAAAAAAATGAACCTTACAGTGGAAACCTCAAATGTAAAATATAATAAATCACATTTCTTATAAATTGAAATATGCAAGACATTAATATTTCTCCTCTTTTAATTCGTCATTCAAAGTGAAGAAGACATTATTTTCTGAGTTTAGAGCCACTAGCCCGTTTTTTCAGTCTCAATATTCCTTGAACTTAAACTAAAGCTAGTTCTGTAAAAAGAGGGAAAAAAGTACTCTCGAGACAAAGTTGTGCAAGAACG
>BLXT01004955.1:17541-31161 GCA_019648995.1 Plakobranchus ocellatus
TTCTCCTTTGACGGCGCATCCACTCTCTCCTCATTTTCCTCCTCCTCCTGCACCGTTTCTTCATCCAAAGTTTTTTCCTGGTGTGAATACTAATGGCTCAACGTTTCGAAAACCCACCTCAAATACTAGATCAATATGGAATATTCCTTCTATTGCGGGTTAAAACCGTTTACTACTGCTTTGCCGGACAAGGGCCAGAGGTCACGAAGTAATGAATAGACTTGTCATTTATGACCCGAATAATTGTTAATTCGTTTTTTTTTTTCTCTTCCTATCCTTACTATTCCCACGTTAGATTGTCTTCTGTCTATATATCAATTAGTTATACAATAAGCAAAGGTTGAATTTCAGAAAATACAAGAAGTCTTGAAACGCGAAAATAACATTATCAGACCGAGGGTGCCCATTATGTGGACCATAAAATTAAGGTTAAAAAGTTCACTCATGGTTTCCCTCTACGCAGTAAGCATGCGCTGTTCACCTGGCAACACTAACAAACATGGCCGCTATTTGATTATCTGATGAGACTCCTTTAAAAAATCTATTTTGAAGTGATTTTTTCCCCAAATTTTTTCACAAAATGACCAGCAGAAATAAAAAAGTCAGGGTCTGGGGTCGTTTTAGACCAACTACAAATTTTGCAAATGAGAATATTGAAATCCTAAACGACAACAAGGTAAGAACGAGGGTTTGGTAAGGTCTATGGCACAATGTATTTGATCTAGATCTAGTAACACAACCTAGATATATGAGCTAATTTTTTTTTTATCTAAATTAGTTCCAGTTGTAGATCAAGATAAATCACATAAATAGCAGAGTATGATCCAAACATATTTTCTGAGATAAATGAAATTTTTATAGCAAAATATAGGCCTAGACTGAGAACTAAATATGAATCGAATGTTGAGGAAAATTATTTACGAGGGTTATATTACCAATGGATTTTTCATGGGTATGGACCTGTACAATCAGGAAAAAAAAGAATATTTACATCAGCAACAGTCCCTATACTGAGTCCCCTGAACATGAGGAATTAAGTAGGCTTTAAAATGTGTCTTATGTGTGCATGAGCAAGACCGTTGTTAAATTAACACTATCTGTGTGAGTATACTGAATAAGGAAACAATTGCCAACTGTGAGTAGAAAGAAACTTAGTAAATGATGTTTTGGTATATTGTACAATAAAACAAAGCAGTGACTCCAATAGTAAAGAAAACCAACCTAATAAAACATTCAGTTATATGAACTGGCCTTTCTTCGTTGCATGCATTGAGCATTGGGTATTTTTTCCCTTTCATTTAATCTTATTAGCTTGTATTTACTCCTTCAGTCCCTTAGATTTGTAATTCTGTCAGTCTTTCACTCAAGTCTTTGCATGTCAAATATTCCAGTGTGCTGTCTTATTTTTCCTCTCATTTTGTGTTTTCAACTTTCTTTTCATAATTTTTTTTTCTTTTAGGTTAACATTTCATATTTAATTAAACCACTTTATAATTTTCCATTCAGAAATTTGTTGTATGGGAAAAATTAAAGTCTCTAGATTTTTTGTCTAAAACATTAATTAGATTTAGCATTTAGATCTAGATTTAGTTTTTGAAGCATTTTTTAATCTTATGTCAATGAAGAGCTTGAACTGAATCTAATCAAGATTTTGAATAGATTAGAGTTTAGGAATAGTGAAACATAATCAAGATCTAATCCTCGATTTTTTTAGCACTGCACCATGGTGTGATATTGTGAATTTTTTTATGATTTTGTTAAAAAAAAAAGAAAGGAAAATACAAAAGATCCTAAATTATTTTTTAATATTGAATTCAGATTAGATTATGACCATAACTGTTTTTTGTAAACATAATATAGGCCCTCTTGGTCCAGAGTAAATTTTGGACAGATTTTCCTGAGCCTCAGTTTTTAGGTCGAGGCCCAGTGTTTAATTCTTGCTGACTAGGTGGGCTTCATTGATGATTCCCTAATTATGCTGTTATTAGATATGATTGGGATTCTTCCTTTTGAAGCAATATTCGTGATAACTCTCTTGCACTAAAAAATATCCCTCATTCATAATCAAGGAAAACTGCTCAATGCGCCACAGATGATTTTTTGAAAAAAAAAAAAAAAGACTGTGAGAAAGAGTTGTTGTGGCAAGTGTAAAAATTAAAAGAAAAAAAATCAACACAAAAGTTTGGTAATCACAAATTGAACTATTAAGGGACAGAATGTTGCATGGTTCTAGTAAATTCCAATTTCAAAGAACTTAACAGTTTTCTCTCACAAGAGAATGACAGGCAAAATTGTCAGAAAAAAATTAGAAAAAAAAAAACAAGCTTGAATGCTTTGCAAATTTGAATATAAGTTGTATGATATTTCTTGCCACATCTAAAGTATTTAATCTTGAACTATTCTAGTTTTTATTCATCTAAACCTTTTTTTCCCTCCTTGATCAGAGTGTGAATGTCCATCTGCGTCGTGATCCCAAGAAAGGCGTAGTTAACAACCAGATTCTTGATTGGTCCTTCAAGCTTGATGGCATCTTCAACAATTCTGATCAGGAGGTTGTATACAACACAGTGGCTTCAGACATTGTCAGCAGTGCTCTGGATGGTTACAATGGTATGTCCAGCAGCTTTTCAATAAAACTTTCTGGTGCCATTTTTTAAATACTTTACTGTTATGAGACGCAGTTGCATTTATACTTTTTTGAGAGTACTGGAAATTACTAAATGTGATTTTGAATTGATTTCTCAATTATGCTTATTTTTTTTCCTTTATTACTTGAACTATGACAGACAACTCCAGAAAGCTGAAAGTTCTTTGTGGAATATCATATATTTAGAAAGCTCATAAAGTGAGTTACTGCAAAATAAAATATAGTTGTCATAATTTTCTAATTTTTTTTACACCCAAAGTCTTCCATTATCTTTGCAAAAGCCTCGCAGTGCTTGACGTTCCTGATCTACTGTTAACTTGAGGTATGAAAGCAGATTTTTCTACATACCATCTTATTCTTATATGACACTCCACATTTATTCATAGAGTCATATTCATTTACTTACTATGCTCCACCAAAGTTCTTTTGCATTCTCAAAAAAAAAATGGTTGATGACAACTAGCATAAGACAAAACAGCCAACAGTTCTATTGCATTCCTAAAAGTGTTTGATGTTTCAAACATTGTTCAGCTTGGTGTGAGTTTTACAAATTTTTTTTTTTTTGCTTGCTTTCCACCAGGAACCTTGATGTGTTATGGCCAAACTGGTGCTGGCAAGACCTTCACCATGACTGGGGCCACAGAAAGTTACCGTCATCGGGGAATCATTCCGCGGGCCATCTCTCAACTGTTCAGGCAAATAGAGGACAGGCTGGAGTACAGCATCACTGTCAGGTGATAACAATGCATGCATCTCTTACCAGCATCTCTCATGCTGGGGGAGGGGGCACTTTTGCAAGACTTTAAGACTATGGAAAAAAGTGGGTTTTTTTTCTGAAATCGGCTCATCAAAACAAAATTATCTCTTTCCCTGAGACCACCCAATTTCATAGTGTATAAACTTCATTAGACTTGGTCAAAGTAAATGTGGGTGAAGAAAGCAATGGAAAACCATACAAATTGTTCAATAATAAGGTTCAATAATATTTCTTGCCAATAATTGTTAATAAGGATTCCGCTCCTGTTTGCTTGCTTTATCTGAGAGTGCAATTAACTGTCAAAAGATTGTCTATTCCAATGCCTGATGAAAATTAAAATCGCTGAAAGAATAGCTATAGTCACCCAGCTCAATGGCAGTTTGAAGGTGTGCAGAAATTTCACTTAATCTTTTACAAGCATTGATGGAGCCAAAAAATGAGAACTGCCTCTGGTATTTTGTGTGAGAGTGTGATATTTTTTACATAGTTTACTTCTGGGCTTGACTTGTTTTTTGGGGTTTGTTTTCCACAGTTGATTGTCTTATTTCATTGTTACAATGAGAAACTTTATCCATGAAGAAAAGTTCACAGAGCCACTGAGAAGAAGAAAAAACTCTTTTAAGTTGAGATTGGAATTAGCTGTTTCTACATACGATGTCCTTTAAATCTTCACTCTTTACTACAAAATTGTACTAAATATATGTAATGAGACTCTTTGGGGAAGAAATTTATGCATTTTATATTGATGCAGTTACCAATATCATCAACTGTTTATATTCAAGTTTTCTTTTACACCTTTTGGAGAGTCTTACAATGTTTGAACCTATATAAATTATGTGGTATGTGGTCTCTTTTTCACCATGAACAAATTTTTCACAAACGTCTTATTTTTGTGATAATGCTATTTATTTTTTTTTTTACTCTTTTCATAAAGACTTTTTGTGATACATGAACACTAGTATTGTCAGAATGCTGAGGATTCTGGTAAAATAGATCATAGCTTAGTAATTGGCTGAGTATGCCTTTGATCTGTTGATAGATTTCTATTTACACTTTTGAAAATATCAACCATTTTAAAATGTTGAATTTCCAAATTTCAGGGTATCCTACATGGAGATCTACAATGAAGGCATGTTTGACCTTCTGGGACAGCTCCCTGAGGTAGCCTGGAACTCTGGGACATCGGGCAACCGTGACTTATTTGCAACACCTGACCCCATGGTGGTCACAGAGAATCAAGATGGTGTCTTTGTCAAAGGCCTCAGCTGTCATCTGGCTCAAAACGAAGAGGAAGCCCTGAACCTTTTGTTTGAGGTTGGAGAAATGAAGGAATTGGAATGAAAACAAAGTGATGATGAAAAGGAAAAAATACAGAGAATTGAACTGATTGAGAAGGACTTTCATGTGCAAGAAATAGAGAGAGTGAATTTGTAATGTTATTGTATCTCAAATAGCAGTCTCCTTTGTCAATATTTATTCTTCTCAATTTCATGCTTTCTTTCCCATCTTCACATCAGTATATTGTTATGTGTAATAAAATCTTTGAGCTTAATGGTAAAAATTTTGACTAATTTGCCCAGATAGTTTTATCAATAATCTTTTCTCTTACTTCTAGGGAGAAACCAATCGTTCTATTGCTGCTCATCAATTGAATAAACAGTCATCACGCTCACACTGCATCTTTACTATCTATCTAGAGGTGAGTTGCAAATAGCATGTTATCTTTGCTCTTTATGTATAAATATTCCAAGGAATTCTGTATCTTCATTGTTTATCTGAAGTTCAGCTCCAAATTGCATGGTGATTAGATGTGCATCGAACTAGATATTTAAAATAAATAATGTGTGCACCTTGAAGGCTTGAAAAGCTTTCATTTAAGGTACTAATTCTTCATCTTTTTCATCCCTTTACCTCATAGGCTTTCTTTCCCTTATTTTACTTCTTTCTTCCTTGGTTTTTTGCTTTTTTTTAACCTTTTGTTTTGTTTTATGGAATGAATTGAATGAGATTTGAATATTTTTTCACTAATTTTCCTTATTTTTTTCGCACTTCTTCTCTCATTTCTTTCTCTTTCTTCTCTCTCTCTCTCTCTCTCTCTCTCTCTTTCTCTCGCTTTCTCTCGCTCTCTTATTTTCTCATTTTATCTTGTCTTTGAGCACATAAAAAAACATCTTCAAATTAACATCTTTCTGTAATTCTTTACTTCACCAGTCACGTTCTAGAACGCAGTCCAATGCCAAATACACTGTGTCAAAACTCAACTTTGTAGATTTGGCAGGGTCAGAGAGGCTCGGCAAAACAAAGGTCAGTGTGCTTGATTATCTATGATTTAAGTCATAGAATTTTCAGGGATGACTATAAAGGAGGAGAACTTAATTTCAAACTTGTCCAGAGCAATGAAGCCAAGAGGCAAATTCGAGCAAAGATGCATTTCACTTATTCAATAAACCAATTTCTTATGCTTTTGTTATTACCATCTTTTTTTAATGCTTGAATTCACACCATTTATAAAATAGACGAAAGGTTTGATGAGCGCAAGAATTACTTTGTTATGTTTTTTTATTTATTTATTTAATATTATTATTATTATTATTATTACTTTTTTTTTTTTTTTAATTTTTGGATCGTGCAACATTTTGCTACTAAATCCCCCAAAGACTCAATACTACTAGTTATATTGCATTTGGTTTGTCTATGGAAATTTAATGGCCTAATTTAAGACTGTTAGAGCTGAGATTGCTCAGCACAGGTTCTAATCCATACTAGATAGACTCAGCACTGTGTATTTGGAGAGGAATTTTGTCTATTTTACCCAAGAAAAAAAATGTGCACTTACCACTGCTTGGGAACAGAAGTTGATAAGTGCTCATGTACAACTACATTAGTATTGTATCAGTACTTCAAATGAAGTTACTGTTATAGAGATAACTTTCTTCTTTCTATAATATTTATTAAATAAGAGATGCTTCTGTGTACTGTTGGCCTGTAAAAGATATTGATCATGCAACTGTTTTCGTAGCATTTCTTTATATTTGATGCCTAAAACTATCTTGCTTGCACACACTATAGTTTGGCTACAGGACTGGTGAAAAGGTAGAATCTATCCAGTATTAATATCTTACAAGGCCATGAGAAGAACAGAAATGTTTTCTATATTTTCCTTGTATAATTCGATGTAAAGCATAGCAGCTGACTAGAATTATTCTTACATGAATAAACCTTGGTTTTTTTTTTTTTTTTAATTTTTCTTCATCCAAAATTTTCAGTCTGAGGGAAAAACAAAGGAAGAAGCGATGTATATCAACAAGTCTCTGTCATTCCTCGAACAAGTGGTCATTGCTCTGGCATCCCGTTCACGAGATCATGTCCCGTTTCGGCAGTCAAAGTTGACCCACTACCTTAAGGACTCTATTGGAGGCAACTGCAACACACTCCTGATAGCAAACATGTGGGGAGACCGTCCACAGATTGAAGAAACAGTAGGATCTCATTAAGATCTAAATCATGAATGGCTTTAGTTAGAATACCTTGTTATTCTACTGTAGAGTATTTTGTTAAATCTACAGTTATTAAGAATATTATCACTGTTGTATCAATTTTTCGCCTTTCATTCTAATGATGATAGAAGCCTTAAACACAATTATGTAGAAATTTATGACAGTTCGATAAAGTTTTTGCCTTTCCATTCTAATAGTAATAGACAGCTTTATTACGCTCGTAATATACATATATACATTAGGTTTTTATAATTTACCTTAACATTGCCAATAAAATCTGTGTAAATTATTTTTGGGAATCCAGCTTATGTCTCATAATATTTGAAAAGCTGATATTCCTTGGTCTCTTTTATCAAACCTTGAAATTATAATCAAGTTTTATTTTTCATATACAAATATTGACTTAAAAAACTGCATAGCGAAATAGAACTCATTCCTTTCCTTCATTCAGTACCTTTGAAAAAATGCATACTTTTTTGTTATGTTTTTATCAGCCATTCAAAGGCATTTTTTTCATTTTGGGATTCATCATTGAATGTGTGTCTGTCCAGGTATCGACTATGAGATTTGCCACACGGATGATGTGTGTAGCCAGTGAACCTTGTATTAATGAAGTATACGACCCAGCTGTAAGTATCAGTTTCTAATCTTACCAATTTTTGGGTCATATATGACTATCAACTCAATAACACTGCATGTAAACTTCAATGATTAAAGGAAACTTTAGCTTAAGTAAAAGCAAGTGCTGAAAAATTGTCAATGCGGCCTGAAAATGTAACTTTTTTTTATGGGAAAATCTCCTAAACTGTAAGATTCACAAGGACATATAACCTTTTTTTATGTTTTTAGGGGCAAATATGACTATAGATTTTGAGCAAGCTTAATGCAGTTCATCATTTAGTTTCTAGCGATAAACAACTGTGCTTTTTTTTGGCTGCCTTAGCTGTTTTTTGGCTGCTGGTTGTTTTTTTTTTTAAATCTCACTAATTGAATCTACATTTGTGCTTACTAAACATGGCTACCACCAAAGATTTTTTTTTTAAGACACAAAGAATAAGCTTCAAACATACTACAGTAGACTACACCTAAACCGAAAACGACTGAACCGAAAAAACGGCTAAACCAAAAAGAAATTGAGAGCTTTCCATTTTTCCTCTTATTCTTTTTTATTAAACATGTGGTAAACCGAAAGCGTTGGCTGCCTTACTATTGCTAAAGCAAAATAAAAACTACCACGAAAGCCCAGTCACTGTCTGATCAGCACATTTAAAAAAAATCTTTTTTTTTTTTTTTATACACTCCTTGCCCATCCCTTTCTTTCGCACGTTACTCCATGCAAACCCAATACTGTTAGTTACCGGTACCTCACACTACAGACGGCCCGGCCCAATGTCTTGCTAGGTCTAGGTCTACTGCCTACACCTGCCCATCCCTTCTTTTTCACCACTCAGTTACGCAGCGGGATTGTGCCAGACACTCCCTACATGTCCAGGTCCCGTCAACGCTAAGCTAAGCAAACACTGTTGCATCACAGCCGATGATAAAGCCATCTCTCTTGTGGAGAACTTCAGTACCGGAAGACTTAGACGCTGATTAAATTATAAATGTAGAGACTGGAAAACTTACCTAGGCGATGATGAAATTGTGAAAACTATTAATACTATTATAACAGGCACAAGAACCTCGTAACTGAGAAAGAAAGAGAAGGAGATAGAGAAATGGATTTAAAAAAAAGAGAAAGATTCGTGGATAGGTGTGTTCATTCACATTATGGTGTGACGATGGGTGGGATTGGTTTAACTTAATATTTCAGAAGTTGGTTACTCTCGGTTATAAATCTTACTTATTAAATGCACTATGCTTAAACCAAAATATGTTTAAACCAAAATAGAAATCATACTCCCCAGAATTTCGGTTTAAATGTGTTCAACTGTAAATGTATTTCTTAGAAAAGTTTAAAGCTATTGTCCTGAGTTAAATTTGTTTGTCCTCATGTGAATTTTATGTAACTTCTGAGTTTAAAGCAAAAATTTGTGGATTTTGTAGATTGCCTTGAATTGGAGCATAAATGTTGAAAAGACCCTGACTCTATTTTTTTCTTCTTCATCTATTTCTCACCATGCAGTTGCTTGTGAAGAAACTTCAGCGTGAGATCCAACATCTGAAATCTGAACTTGCCATGCACGACACTTTGGTAAAAAATAAAATAAGATGTGGCTTTATTTCTAAAAAAGTGGATAAATATTCTCACTTGACAGAGCTAATACATTCCTGATAAATTCTTTTCAATTTGAATGGATTGTCTGAAAAGCTTGACCAAGAAAGATGAAAGCTTTAATAATTAAAAAGGAAAGGAACACGCTCACACGTACTGACACGCATACAAATAAAGAAACGAGTCTTAGATCCAGCCTTATCGTGAACACATACAAAAATGGATTAAACAAAAAAAAAATAAACATGCATGAAAAATCCTTTGGAGGCTGTGAAGGTATTAAGATTTTTACTGTACTGAAATATATTGATACTGCCAAGCTTAATATACTGTAAATGTTTATTAAAATTTAAATGATGGAAAAAAATGTATTTGAAATGACTTTTTAACTCAGAATATTTTCTTTCTTCTTGTTAGGTATGACTGATTATTTGTATAAATATTTCTCAAATGGTTACAGATTCACACATGGATACACTTGCTCAATAAGATGAGAACCCAAATTGTACACTGTTAATTGTAATTATAATGTGATTTCATTATAATTTATATTTTTTTAGAAGGGAGGAGGGCTGTACTTGCTTGCCTTTACTACCCTTATTATTGTCTGATAGACTTACATGCCTTAGCAATACCATTCTCACAAAAAGTTTTTAAAATTAGGAAAGACAACAAAAATCATTTAAAAACTTGAACTGATAATGTCATCATAAAGATAAAATATTTTAGTTCAAGGTTTTGACTATATTGTATTTCTTTCCACAAGAAGTTTAGGCTGATCTTACTCAAATTCCTATTTTTGTTATGCCATATATCTCTATCTTTGGACCTCCATGGCTGGTATACTCATTTATTTGTTACCACGGTATTGAGAGTGCTGTATTTTGCTAATTGTTAATCTCTACAAACACAAAAGAGTAATTAACAAGCAGAGATACCAAAAAAGTTGATGTCTGTACCTTTTTAGACTTTAAAAGCCTTTTTAGCCTTTACTTTTCACCACCATGGTATTCTATATAGCCATCAAGTCTTATTGTGTTCCTTTACAAGAGTCCTGGCCTGTTTTAAACTCCTACACTTTACAAGATTTTCACAAAATGAGATCATGTTTACTGTAGCTTGGCTTTTACATTCTTTTTACGTCAAATGATTTCTTAAGTTTGCCAAATCAACATTGTTCATACGATTTTTTTTCTACCTCAGACTAATCGTAGTATGATCACCTATGATCCCCTGTCTGAGCAGCAAAAATATGAGATTCGAACTCAGGTCCAACGTTACTTGGATGGAAGTCTTGACGAGATTGATGTAAGAACTGTTATTTTCTGTATAAAGCTCGTTTAACACCATTTAAGTCGTTTTGGATTGAACAGTATGAGAAAATTCTAAGGTTTGGCTTTAGGGGCAAAAAAAAAAAGGTATAAATTTTTATAAATAACTATAAGATATAAATGTAGTATCAACAGTTCATATAATTCTGAAATTTGATTGAAACAAAAGCCTGTGCTGAAAAACATCCACTTCATAAATGTGGTTATGTTATGGAAAAGAAAAAAGGAATTTCATCTGTTTGGAAAAAAAAATACTTTTTTTTCCTGCTTATGTCCTAAAACAATCATTTCTATGACATAATTTTCTTTCCTGTTTTGTTTCATAATATATCTTTTTTTACATGATAGAAATCTTCATTTGAAAAAGATAACTTGAAATAATGAGGATAAAGAAATGTGCATGAATTTTGATGACCATAAACCAAGACATCATCATGGGTTTCCCTTTTTTTCCTCCCAAAAGATTGTGAACCTGCGACAAATTGTTGGGACTTTTGAAACATTCAAAGAAATGTACATGTAAGTCATGATTAGATTCCTAAAAATGAATTAAATTTTGTGATAATTATCAAACGAATTCCATAATTTTAATTTCGAAGATTTGGTACAAGTAATCTCGAAAAAAAAATTTTTTTTTATTAAAATCGTCTTTCACAAAGACTGGACATACAGCTGGGTGATGTATTCTTGCAAACTTGTCTAGTTAAAATGCTGCAGCCAAATAGTTTATATGTACCATTAATTTGTAGGTTTTAAGAATTATTTTATGCACTTGTATACTCTTTGGCTGGTATAAACCTATCGGTCAGTCCCAGAATTATCAATCAATTTTATTCAACTCTTTGTCAAGTGATATGGAAAAAGAAATGGAGGCCAGGCTGAGGGATAAGTACATGCTGGTGGATAAGACTGACCCGGCGTCCATTGCAGCTGCCCAACAGGTAGGTCAAGGTAGTTTTTTTTTCTTTCTGTGCGCTGTGCATGTGGTCTTATCCATCCCCAAAATAAAAGCTGTTTTTTTTTCTTTCCATCTTGGTTTATGTCATAGAGACGGCCTGTTATTTATCAATATTGACGTGACTAGCCACTTGCAAATTTGAAGTGTTTGTTATTTATGTCTTATGAATGTTGTGATTAATACATCAAAGAAATTGTCTTGAGACCAGAACTAGCAAGTTGGCTGTAACAATTTAAAGTTTATAAAAAGACAACGAAAGTCCATAATTCTAAAAAAAAGTTTTAAAAAATTCGTTTTTTCTGGAGCATGAGTCAGAAGCATATTGTTATGCAGAAAATTCACAAAATTCACCAACAGAAGGGTTAGGATGAGGTACTACAGCAACGATTCGCAAGATTGTAACACTTATGAACTGGTTCCAATTCAATATTTCTCTTGTGATGCATTATGATAACTAACAGAAAACTGTGTTATTTAATGGTTTCTCTTTGTTAAACTATTGTGTGTGGGTGTGTGATTTTTTCCCCATCTCTCATCTCATGCCATTATTATCATGATGTAGTTTATTCAACCTCGTCTGTAGCAGAGAGTAGCAGATTACAGACATCTAGCTAGATCATAGACCCCCTTTTGTCTTTCCTTATTGAATCCATATTATAGCTCTATGTATAACTTTCAAAATACAAGTTGATCTAAGTATGTCTTCAGATTAGAAGTTTATTATTTTCTCCAGCTTTCCTACTTCACAATGATCTGACAGGGTTTCTCATTTTTGTATTTCAAATAGATACAAAACACAAGCTACTGGTCTTTTTTCTTGTTGTAATTTTTATGTATTGAAATAATTAAATAGAGGGACTATTTTTTTAGATGAACAGATTCATTTTATCTTGTGAATGAGTGATAGTATCACTTCAATGTTCATTCTGTTTTTCAGTTCAGTTTTGCTCATCATAACTATAAGCTATGTTTTTTTTCCTCTTTTTCTTCATTTATGGGACATGTATATCAAGATTGAGAATATTTGCTTCGAAGAAAATGTCAAAATTATGATAAAACAGTACTGACAAATCTGAATATATTTCGCTTTGCAAAAGCATATATTAAATCTAGATTAAAAAAAAAAAAAAAAAAAAAAGGAAAACAAAAAAGAAAAATTCAAGTTATTAAGTAGTATTAGTATTGACTTCAATAAAGTTAAGTGTACTAAGTAAAATAGATTAGAAGCTGATTCATTCCAGAATTTTTTTTTAATAGGTTTTGAAGGTTCACATTAGTTAAGTAAATAGAACCAAATATTCATATCCTTCCTTGGAACCTGTATAGTTAACATGAAACACTTGTGCAAATTCTGACTGTTTTCATGAATAATGTTATTTTCTTTTTTTTTTTTTTTGGTAATTGCATGATCTTTGTTATCCTCACATTCCATTTTTTTTTGGTTTATGGATTTCTTCAAGATGCATGTCTTTTATTTTTATATGAGATATAGTTAGTACATGCTTAGGCAGCTCAAACGGATCAAAGATATATTCGTTATAAAAACGAAATGTAGATTGTGCTGAGCTCAGTGTGTCAGAAATTAAGTTCAGCTTTTCAAAATTTTAAGAACAGCTTTGTAAATACATTGGAACATATTGTGATTCACCCTTTAGAATTCAGGAGTCTGCTTATTTTGGTGCTTTGCAATAGTATAATCAAAAGTGGAACAAGTCAGCCAAATAAGCAACTGTATATCTAGCCTTAAAACTTTGAAACCAATCATTGTGGAAAATTTGAAAATGAATCTACATTGAGTATGAATGAATCAATTTGTGCAATGAAAGCTCTAAAATGACATCACTTTCAATTTCCTATCTCATCCTTTTTTTTTTTTCGGGATATAAATTTAACATCAACACCTGAATAACCTTGATCAAGCAAAAGTTTTAAGTGATGAAGGGCGTTACTAATCACATTTGAAAAAAAAAGGTAAAATTATATGATTCAAAAAGGCAATAAGCAAATAAGGGCTCTGGGAAAACCTTTTCTGTATGATTTTGCAGGAAAAAGGTCAGCATCTAGCCTGTGAGAAGTTAAGAAAGTAAAATTCTATACATGTGTAACAGGATATCAAAACGTCTCAAGACCAGTCTGAATGAGATAGAAGTCAGAGGTCGCGTTTTAAACATTTTACACCATTGAAACAATCTGAGACAACTTTTTGTGAGGTTTG
>BLXT01004955.1:40477-54117 GCA_019648995.1 Plakobranchus ocellatus
GGTTATATTAAATTCATTTCTTCAAACTACTTGTTCAGAACTTTGCTTATTTTCCCTGCCATGCTTGCTTTTTCCTCTACCCTTTACGCTTTTACCTTCCTTAAACAGATGTTTAACATATATAAAAATATATATATTTAAATAAAATGTCTTTCTCTTTACTAAATTGCAGCACACCACCCAGCCGCACAACCGCATTTGAAGAGTTTAAAACAGATCGTGGTAGTGAGATTAACAGAATCCTTATTGAGAACAAAGGTGAGATCTAAGCCATTCCCTTGAAGATGCTAGTGACATGATAAAATATTGGCATTTATATATTGCTTTTAGTCTAAGCTAAGCGGTCTAAAAATCAGGCAGGAAACTAGGTTTAATTATTAAAAGCTTTGATATGGGGATAGAATGAGAGACTAAGAGAGAGAATCGGAGTAATTATGTGGGTGATGGAGGGAGAAAGAGAAAGAATGACCAAAGGAGAGAGAGAGAAAGATAAATAACAGATAAAAGGGATGGAGAAAGAGAGAGAGAGAGAGGGAGATGGGGGGTGGAGACAGAGATGAAGGAAAAAGAGAGGGAGTGAGAGAGAAATATATTAATGAATACATAGACATCAACATGATTATGTTTAATATTAAATCCATAGTTGCTGCTTTGCTTCTGTGTTTTCAGTCCGTCTGTATTATGTCTTTGTTTCACAATTATCAGAAATATTGGCATCCAAGAAGAAAACCTACTCAGAGCTGGCTGGTCAGATCAACAGCACAAAGAATTCTATTGACAAGACTCGGCAGACTTTGGAGAGACTTAGAATTCAGCGGGAGGCAGACGGTAAGATAGCAGCTGTCACACCATAGCCTTTTCATATTAAAGAAAATAATAAATTCTTTGAAAACAAATAGCACGACTGCTTGATGACAGGGTATAAAATTTTGAGATCACTACAGTAACATGCAAACTACAGGTTTAAAGACAAAAGATTAAAAGGTAAACACAGGGGCTAAGTTGGTGTAGCGTGATCAGCAAAGATAAAGTCCCTAAAAAAAAGAGGAGGATAAAAATCATGTGTATAGATATGACCACTCTAAACAAAATCAGGCATTTGTTGGCAGCTGACCAACAGAGGCATAGGGTAAAGTAGACCAAAGTGGCTATCATTGTAGCTATAGCAAAGAAAATTCCTTGCATATATCAAAGAGATAATTGTGTACAATGTGCAGAAAAACTGTCCTTTGATATCTTCCACATAATATCCGTTGGAAAATATCAGGCAAAGGACTAATTTTCTTTGTGCGAGGTACATATGTCCTGTATATGGAATTGAAATTAAATGGTGTATGAAAAGAAAAACATCCTGAAAAATTTTTTTTAATTCAAAAGTGTTATATTATGTGACACCCAAATTATTTGGCCTGATGGCAACACATTTGTTTTCTCTTCATTTCAAGTTATGATCCATTCTTAAGGAATAGGAATCATGAGATTTCTACTATGTTCATCCACTCTTCACTCACAAACAGGCCCTATCCTCAATGACGACGGAGACATCATCATTAGTGAAGAAGAGTTCCTGGAGATCCAGCGCTTGAAGGACCTGAAAATTTCCTACAGGAACAAGTATGACGAGCTGCACAACCTCAAGTCGGAGGTCACCTATTGTCAGAAGCTGGTGGACCAGTGCAGGCTCAGGCTCATACAAGGTTAGTTCACGCATCGCTTAAGCTTCATATTGAACGAATTTGCTTTGGTTTCCTGGGATATGCTTCTCTCGCCTCCCTCTCTCCCCTTCTAAAAAAAAAGAACAAAATAAAACTGGATTTAAAAGATATTCTTATGGACAAGGTGTTATCAGTTCAAGGGTATTTGTTTTGTAGGAAATGAATGAAATATATATTTTTTAGCATCCTGAATACATGCAGCAAAAGAGGTATCCAAATATACGTACAATGACATTTCTTTTAGTGATAGTGCATGTTTTTTACACACACATCCATGTTAACCTCATATTCATCAAATTCTTTAACTTTCATGTTGCTACATTTATATTTTTGGGTATATACTTCTTAATGTCCGAGTCCTGACTTTTCATTCCAATAACATTTGGAACAATAATAAAAAAAAAGCCATCAGGCTCTCTCTTTTTTATTTCAAGCCTTTATTGTCACAACTGGGATGACAGTGTTGACTAATCCAGTATCCAAGATGCCCAGTGACAGCTTAGAGCAAAATTCAGGACTTTTTTCCTGTTATATCTCCTACATATACATAAATTTTTGCTTCAATTCAAATTATATTCCTCTCAGATTCTGTGTTGGTTAGCAGCTTTTCGACCGGCACAGATTATAAGTTTTGCATTTAAAGGAGTTTGATTGTATTAGAAGATTGAACATCACATGAATGGGGCCCACAGTCAGTAGGATTTCTTTCTGTTTTAACCAGGGTTCCTAAATAAAACACTTGATGTACGCTGGAACATGATAGAAATATAAAAAGTATACAAATACCACACTCTCAGAAACATATGAATAAGTTTAACGATCCTGAAGATGCAAAGGTGGTTGTAGAAAATGAAAAATAAATGTAAAAAACTACAACCACCACCTCAAACTTATAGGAACAAATTAAACAATACAGAGGATACTTAACAACGTTTTGAGCTTTAGGCTTTATCAAGTAAAAAACGACAATCACAAAAAATAAGGTTTTTGTCGTTTAATGCCTTTGCAGAGTTTGATAACTGGTACAGTGAAAGTTTCCTGACTTCTGCTGAGGAGAACCAAACAAGCCTTGGCATGGGTCACGGTGTGAGGCCTGGAGTTATGGTGCCTATCACCAGCCTTGCGGTGAGTGTGGGTGTAAGATGTGGCTGTCATGGCAGAACTTCTCTGAACTTGCCTAATGACAGTCGGAGCTGCAGATGTGATTGTGCTCATGAGATCATTGGTGTTTAGTTGTTGCTACCGGTGCAGAATTATACTTTTGTATATTATTATTTGATTTCCTGAAGTCCATAATCTACCTAGCTATTATGTTTGGTTTTTCACAGGACATAGCAAAGTAATCTAAAGCAGATTTTACCATTATTTCCTACTACAATTTTTCTGTTAAGTCTATTGCCTTGGAGTGTCACTCAGTATAACTGTCAGTCTCAATGTTTATGGAGAAATTGAAAAAAATCAATTATGAATTTTGTTAGTAAACTTACTGCAGGCATACAGCTTGCTTCATATCTTGCAAGGGATATTTTTTTCCTTATTCAGTCATGGTTTTGATACTTGACTACAATTCTTTTTCCTTGTTTTTATATCATTATATTAAAGATAATTATTCAAAATTTAGATTGCAATAGATTGGAGAATGAAATTCTGAATTTTTTTTTTTTTTGCCAGACGGAAGATGAGCAAGAGAAGTTTGAGCGCCTCCAGTTGGAGCTGATGATGAACAACCCAGAGTCTGCTGCCTTCTACAATGCTCAGATGCGAACCTCCAGAAGGGTAAGAAGCTCTTAGCTCAATAAACTCTAACCACTATTTGTCCCTCGAGTTTTTGTCTATGCATTCATTGATTGTCAAAAGTTTGTCTCCAGATCAATCAAAAAGAGTCTAATGACACATTTTTAACATTTTAAATCATGAATACAGTCAGAAGTTACAACTAGAGATGAATAAAGATACTTTAAAGGTGCTAAGATATTGGATTCTCAACTTTTTAAAAAAAGGAGTGATAAAGAAAAAAATCAAACTCAAAATTCTTTTCCACTTAATTACACATATATATATATTTTTTTTGCTCTGTCAAAGTATGGCAACCAACACTTCATAAGGACATCTCTACTATGTATTTTATCGAATTTGTCATGACATGTGTTAACATCACTTTCATGTTTTTTCCTCTGTCATACCTTCCTCCTTTGCCTATGTTGTAGAAAACGTATGGAGCAGCCATGAATCAACCGCAACCTGCGTATAGACGTAAACCTGGCACTCCGATCATGTCTGTGAGAAACCAACCACCCAACATCATGCAAGTCCAGTATTAGATAACTTTCTATGGCGATTAAAGGCATTGCACTACTTTTGGAGGTGAAATATTTAGTCTCAATGTTTTTACTAAGCAAGGAATGTAACAAAAATTCACTAGTTGTCAGTGAAATAAACTGTCAAACAAATGGACCTTTAGGGAAAAAAATATGTAACACTTTTTTGAAAAGGACAGCACTTGAAAACAAGTACAGCTTTCAGTGTGAACTCATTTAAGATTTATTGCCTAGAAAAAAAAGTATGGCATTTGTCAAATCATATGTAGCTGTGAGCCATGCAATTCAAATATATTCAATTAAAAGTACAACATTAATGCAAAAATTATGTAAATTAGGTCGCTGCATTCATAATAATTTTCACTCTTTTTTTTTTTTTTTTTTGTTATAGGCTGGGAAATGGCTTTTCTGAAAATATTGCCTCTAAGGCATGTTTTTTTTACAAATTTTTCCATTCCCTTTTAAAGAGCATTTTTTTTTAATGCTTTCCCTCTGTCAAACAACAAAGGACTGGCCAAAATGAATTTAACAACTGCATCATTGCTTTCAATTATCATTTTACCTGTATTAAAATCTAATTGTCTTTCCCATAAATCAAATAAATTCCCTAAGTTGAATATGTATGTATAAATTCAACATAATCACCTATATGTTAGTACTAAACTGTATTTTTGATGATTCAGTAATAAAACTTCCACTCTCAACTCCGTCCTGATAGGTTTGTGATTGTGACTGGTATGCGACACTATGTAGTGCATGTGACTGCTGCTGATTTTATCATTTATTTGAGCAATACTTTTTTCCCCCCCTTTTTTTTTATCCACACCTGGATGGGTCGTTTTACACAGGAAAATAATGTTTGTTTTAAAAGGAAACACAGTGCCTTTTTTTCACAACATAATAATGTACAATTTCGTCAAAGTATATGAATTCCACTGCTACTGATCAAATCTGGGAATAGCTTGGCTTGCACTCTGGGCCAGCGAGTCAGAAGCTGAAAAGATTCACTTTCCCAGATTCTGTTTCATAGTTTTTTTTGTTTTTTTTTCTTTTAAAAATGTGTAGCTCAAAACAAAATCTGAGGAAATTTTTACATTTGAAATATTAAAGTATAAATGATTTTAAAACATGGAAAAAAGAAAAAAATTAAAGTGAAAATTTGCTTCATCCAGATGACAAGGCAATTTTTTAAAAATTTTTTCTCAATTTTATTCTGTGATAATGGTGTTATCATTTCTACCTTTAGATAATCAGATGTGCTGTGATTTATGCAGGCAAATAATTTTTCCTAAGTATAAAAGCTGTATAATACATATTAGTAAAGCTGTTTTTAAATAATTTTATTGAGCCTGTGGGTATCATGAATAAATGAGAGAAAAGAAGCTTCTTGTGTTTGGTTTCTTTCGATTTTTTTATTGTTTGTAAGACAAATGTGTCCTATTTTGTTTGTGTGTGTGCATGTTTTTTCTTTGGCTTTCTTTATGCTTCGAATTTTAAAAACTAAGATTGAAAAACTGGATTATTTACTGAAAATGTAAATAAGATGAAGAAAAAAGATGTGCTGTTTTGACTCTATTTGTCTTGAGTATAATCCTAATGAGTCAGATGTTGCTGAAAACCTTTGGGAGAAAAAATTTAATTTCTATTTTACTGTATTCTACATGAACAAAGCTCAATCCAGCTTCCACCATTGTAAATTCACACAGCACTTAGTTCCTGAATGTTTCAATGACTTAAAATGTAAAAAGTGTGACTTCTTACTCATTTTGATTGGTTACAAGACATATACATCTAATGATGGCTTATTACTGGATTAGAAATGCCCATTTTATATTAATATAATAATAAGCATTAAAAATTGCTTCTAAGATAATTTCAAAGATGATAAAAACAACATTGAAATCTTTTCTCAAAAGCTTTTTATGTGCAATCTGTGACTGATTAGGCCTGGTCTCCAGATAATAATAGCTTTTCATTGGCAGAAATGAGTAACAAGTTCAAAACTACACACATGTAAAGGTCTTCTAATTAAAAAAAAAAAGGCTGGCTGTTGGTCCAGCTTTACAGTGTTGAAAAGTGCATAGATATAACGGTTGAAATAATTTTGAAATGGGACTGCAAAGAGGCAACAAAAAATAGATTAACCTTTTTGACCAGTTTTCAGGATTATTCTCTGCAATATCCTACGAAATAGGACTCTGCTGTAGCCAAATGAAGTGCGGTACCAGTACTGTCAAGTCAATGGACAACACTGCATTTCAGTTGGCAGAAGCAAAACTGGTATAGAGACCAAATTAATGATTATTTGGGCTTAAGTGAAGGTTTCAGACCTGTAATAGACATTCAACATATGTCCTGGTTGAACATTGGTTGAGTTCATTAGACTTTGAGTTCTTGTTTTTAGAGCACCTAAAGATCCTTATTTCTGTGACCTCATAAAAAAAGATCACCTTCTGATGACTGGAATATATTTTGTTTTCACCTAAATGACAGGTAAATTTTGTGAAGAATCTAAACTTAACTCTCTTAGCATGAGATTAAAGGGTTGTTTTTTTTTCTCCAAAATTTTTTTTTAATCAGTGAAGAAAAATAGGTAGATGAAAAATGTAAAAGTCAAGGGCAATCAAAAGAGTTGTTTAAACTATCGAGGTTGCCTCCCTTGATATCAATCTGATGCTAGATACATATTTTCCATTACACTTTAAGTAAAGCTAAAATCATGGTTTGAAACTCAAGAGCTAATATCTCATTGCATAGGGAAACCAGAGCTACACTGTTGGGTTATTTTAACTCCTTTTGCTAAATCACCTCGTTTGAAAGGTATTCATAGGAATACATTTTTGTGGTGATCTAATGCATGATTGAAAAAGCTCAATTCAAATAACGCAAAGAAATAGGCAGCATAAAAAATAACAAATCCACATCTGGCAACATTTTACAAGCCCACCTCTCAAGCAGTTGCCTATTTAAATTGGATAAATTACTTTACGAGTATTCATTATGGCATAGCCTTAATTAACTTAAAAAGTTGTCAGCAATTTTTCGATTGCACTGAAACACACTCATAAAAATGTAAGTAATTTATGCAGAAGTTATGTTTGTTTTTTACTTTCAATTTTATTGCGCCCTAATGCAAACAATTAACAAACAAATAATTCAAGATTTAAAATCGGGTACAGCTGAGAGCAAAACTACTGTCAAGAAGAGTTGGCTTTCGAGCTGTTCAGCTGAGATATCACCTTTTCTGCTATTTCTCTGTACACTTGCGCCTGGAAAATACAATCGAAAGATTTTGTTTGCTTCTTTCTTTCTTTTAGTTAAAGATAAAAATCAAAGACTTTTTTTAAAATATCAATATTAGTAATTTATAATTGCCAAAGTTTCAATAAATCTTTCAAGATCAAAGAAAAAAAAATGACCACTATGTTTGATTCAGACTCCAGAAAACATAATTTAGTCCTGGAATTTGGACATGTTATAGTTGAGATTCCTGGGAAAAGGCATCAATGTTAAAATATGCTGCTGCAAGGGGGGGAAAAAAGATTTTTTATACGAACACAACAGTTAAAGAAAATTAGTACAAAAATAAAAATTGGGGATTTATTTATTGAATTGAATACATTGTAAATGTTAATTTAAATAGATTGATATATAAAACGATAAATAAATAAATAGATAGGTGGATATATAGACAGAAGGACACAAATGGATGGATAGATAGACAGACAAATAAATAGATGCATAGACAGATAGAAGATAGATATCTTTGAAATCTCGGCAAGATAACTTACCGACTGCATAAAAGGTTGGTCTTCATCAAAAAAGATTTGCTTTACAAATGGGTGGAAGAGGGAGAGAGAAAGAAATAGATAGATAGAAGGGAGGAAGATGGAGAAAACAAAAGGGAGAGAATGAGAGAGAGAGAGAGAGATTAAACTTGCCATCTCTGAAGATGTAGAGCAAGAAGTCTTATCAACTTGAAGGGTAAGGCTACCTACATGCGGACTTTCTGGCTGGGCTACAGCAACAGGCTGGCCTGTGTCACTCAGCTCGCGGATTGAGCGATGTAAAGGAACACAACCTGGGGAAAAAATACAGCCAAGTATGCAAAAAAAAAAGTTATGAAAAAACAATCCAAGAATGATCAAGCACAACATTGGGGTCAAAATTTTTACAGAGCTAGCTGGACATATTTGAAGGATGTATTGCATTTTTAGGTAATAAAAAAAAATAAATAAATATTGCCTGTGCATCATATGCCATCAGCAAGGAGTGTTAAATACGTTGTTTAGAACAGAGAAAGATTAAAAGAAAATTTAAATCATGTTGAAAGAGAGTGTGACATTGACAAATTTGAAATAAATAAATTTATTCTTTTTACAAATAGAGAGCTTTGAGTCTGCAAGTAAGATCAACCCTTTTGCACAACTGCAAATACTGGATGAGCAACAAGTCATACTGCTCTCTCTCTGGGGAACTTTTAGATGGTGACCATTAAGAATTATAATACTCTATTAGCTCCTTGTAGCTTCTGATGAAGGTTAAGGTACAAGATTTTGTTTTCTTCTTTATCAAAAGGTTACATAGAGCTTGCACAGGCTAGTCTTATACATTAAACCTTTTAGCTCTTCACAATTTTAGAGCAACCAGTCCAAAGCAATTTTTATTACAAAGAGATTTTGGGTGCAGATTTTAGATTTTTATTTGTGGTATCTAAAACTAAGGCCAATATATCAACCCCTCAGTGGTTTGGGCTAGAGACCCCCTAGGCCAAAACATAGGCCATACAATTTCCAACGAGTTAAAGTTTTATTCAAGTCACTAAAGGCATGAGCTGTTCACTGAGCATCCTTGTGACAAAGTCTCTGCATACTGAAGCTTTAAAAATTTTTTCTCCAATTCCTGCCTATACTTCTATACGATCATAAAAATCAAAGCTCATTTTTTTCTTGGTTTTATCATATTACAATTTTTCCTTTCCTTGGAACACAATCATGAATTATTCTTTATAAAGAATTAGCATGGATGCTTTACACAACAATTAACTACAAGGGACAGTCAAAAAAAAATTTGATGCAGGTAGGGTAATATCGGAAACTGGTTTATTATTTAAAGTCTGAGTGAACAGAAGAAAGAGCAAAAGCACCATGCTTAAGAATATGAAGTCCAAATCAAAAGGGCATCAAATTAAAAGAAAGAAAGTCATCAGGGGAAACAGTGAACAGCACATTCAGACAAAAAAATAACTGAAACTGTGAAAGAAAACATTCACCTTATCTGATTTTATTTGGAAGTATATAAAGAGCGTCACAAACCAATGCTAGGACTAGAAAGACAATCATTTCATAAGGTGGAAAAAACATTCACAAACATTCTATTCACCTTCACCTTTCTTGATCCAAAGAATGCAGCATCACTATGAAAACTTAAGAATTTAACCCACTCACATTGAGTATGATTCCTGCATCCATGCTTTTTTGTTTGCTTTTGTTTGGTTACAACAAAATTGCATTACTTTCTTAAATGTGCTCATAACAGCCTTACATTACAACCAGTGAGTTTAGCACTAATTATAAAGCATCACAGATAAACATCACAGATGAACTACTCACCCAAGATTGTTGTCCCTACTTCTTGGGCCAGATTCTTTCCTCCGTCTTCGCCAAAGATGCTTTCCTTGTGACCACAGCAGGGACAGACAAACACACTCATGTTCTCCACCAGACCTAGGCAGGGAACATTCACCTGTTGGAACATGGTCAAGGCACGCCGTGCATCCAGCAGAGACAGATCCTGAGGGGTGGTTACCACTATAGATCCTGATGACACAGATATAGACGTAAGTTATGTGGGTAGGCTAGGCCCACCAAACCTCACTATATATTATATTAAAATAGCAAACAAATTTCCCACCATCTGTGAATAATTGAATACAATTTAAATGCCTTATTGATTCATGTTGCAGCTGCTTAACTCAAACAGATTAGCAGAAAAAGTGAGGATAAAAATAAGGGAACAAGAATTTGGCCATGCAGCTAAAAAAATTTCAAAACACTTTTTAACCATGTTATTTGGCCCAGGCAGAGGTTAATTGCATTATATAGCTACATTGTCTGCACTTATTTAGGCTTAATCGTTCAAGTCACTCAGCATTTATTTGAATGCATGATGCATCATGACTTACTTTGGGATCCTCATTTTACATCAAAACATCGGGAAGGATATTGTCAAAATCATAATGATCCCAGAGATGCCAAGAAAAAAATGCAACAAAAGCACCAAATATTTTGTAATATCTGAGAGAAACCTGAACCTGTAATGCCAAGTGTAGAAATCACAGTATTTTTTGTAATTTTAAATAGTTAGTAAAAACAGTCAAATGCATCAATTCCAGACATAAAGAAAGCTTTTTGAGACTATCCTCAGAAAAGAACCTCTTTTTTTTTTTGTTAAAGAAGCCTAAAGGCAAAACATCTTATACACCCTTATACACTGTGATGCTTGACTCTCTTTACATAAGTTGGTTGTTGTGTACTATTTATTTATTTTCTTCTACCACTGCAGCATCCTCAAGATCTTGGATTATAACTTTTTTTTTCTAGTTGTGCAGTGTTTGAGTGTTTTTTTCACTTTTATGAAAAATATTTATATCGTAAAGTAACAACTGTTCATATCAGAAAACAGACTGGTATTCAAGGCACCTTTGACCTTGAAGGGATTAAGATATCTGATCATATTCATTATCTACAAAGTGGACTACTGAAATAAAAAAATAAAAAAGATAAAAAAAATTTATGATTTAAAAATTTCTGTTCACCCCTGACTTGGCATTCATCTCTGAACTGCTCTTACCTGAGACAGGAATATTCTGTGAGATGGACAGTTGGACATCTCCAGTTCCAGGCGGCATGTCCACTACAAGATAATCCAGAGGTCCCCATACTACCTGGGAGTGTGTAGACAATGTGAAGCATGATACACATGACAACTGTGCAGTACTGCTGACATCTTCGCTCATGCTGTACTGCTTTTTCAAATTCAGTAATTTTTAGAAATAAATGTAAAGCGGACACATACTGGGAACGATACTAACTTGTGGCAAGTGATGTTACTGGGCCACCAAGTCACAGGGCCGCCAAGTCAGAGAAGTGAAAAGGTATTAATGCAAAATAAGACCTTTTATTGTCTCTAAATATATATCATGGGAGTAAAACCTATTGCCTGTGAGTCATACATACTGTTAGGGCTATGTACTGATACTTTAAGAACAAATTCGGCCACATGACAGAAAATGCTGAATTTCAAACCTCTTCCACCATAATAGCAAACAAATCTCAAGTTTTTTTTATGCCTAGAAAGTTTTCTGGCAGAGTTTAGCTGATTTATTTTCCTGTATTAATTTAATTTTCAATTTCAAAATGCCTTTGATACATGAAAATGGTGAAAGCACCTGGAACTACATCTTGTGGCTCTAGTTAACTGTTAAGGTATAGTCCAAAATCTCATGCACTACATGAGCTGTACTATTAGTGAAAAGTTTGATCCAAATCAGTACATTGTTAAGATACAAGTGCCAAAATCAGATACACAAGCAGAAACAGACAGTCAGAGGGGCAGACAAACTGACACACTTAATCCAATAGGGCTCATAGTTTATTTTGGAGTTATGGGCCCCCTGACCTAGCAGCACTGTGACTTAGTGCAATACACTGTGTAAAAATGACTTGGCAGCTGTGTGACTCAGTGAGCGGGCGCGGGTGACATGAAGGGTTGAGAGTAGGGGTTACTACTCTTTATCCAACAACAAGTAAGTCTGACACTTTGTGAAACAAGACTGGACACATGGTTTACACAGCAACAGTCAGTAGAATTATTGCATGCTCATGTAATGGCACCTCCCTTTCCCTCAACTAACATAGCAACTGACGTAATGCCAGGCTGTAATACACAAAGTATAGCTCAGACGCTCTAGACTAGACAAAAATTGCAGCTGACTTAATATGTTTTTACATTAAAGAATCCAGAGTGGTTCCAAATTATGTTGGCAGCTGTGAAGTTGGACACATGAACTTCTGCCTCCAGTATGGTTTCAGTATTCTGTTGCAACTATGATTGAGTTAAAAATTCATTAAAAAAAACATTCCCCTAAATTATCTTTCCATTACGATCTATAATTAGTTAGCTGACAAGTAAGAGTTTTAAGGATATTGAGGAAAAAGGGTTTAAAACACTTGTTTACAGCTAAAAAACTAGAGGGTAAAATATCCACATTGCTGGAAGGAATGACATCATGGATGATGGCAGAAAAAATAACAGACTCGATTTCAATCACAACAAAAATCGAGACCTTTGGAAGAAAATGAATACAAACACAATGATGCAAGGCACCTGACTGATGGATTGATATAAACCATTTAGTCATGTTTTTTGGGGGTTTTTTTTTGCATATTTGTTCTTACTTCTTTATCTCACCAAGCCTTGCAATCTTTCCTTGGGTCTGTCACATCTAGACCTCTCCCTGTGCATTAATGTAGCAGTCCCACAAAACGAGTCGAGTTGCTGGCCTACATTAACCAGTTCAAATCAAAATCTTAAAGCAAAAATCACTTCTGTTTTGTGTACTGAAAGCATGTCTTTAGAAAGTTCTTGATATAGTGAAAAGAGTAATTTTCTCCCCTGATGATTAAAAGTTTTCATTTTAAGTTAATCATGCAGAACCACAACGACATTTATTTTTGTGGGCCTGCTACACACTTGTGGCTTTGATTTTTATTCCTACAGCCTGCGCCCATAATAATGCTTTTGGAACCCCTAGCAGGCCAAGACTTTGGTGGCAGGATCAAACTCAAAACAGAATTATCCCTGCAGGTTTGTTAGCCATTATGCCACCAACATCTCTGTACTGTGGGGAAAAAGTAACTAATATAAAACAAATGATTCCCCTGAATATTTTTTTTTCATATTAAAAGAAAAAGAAAATCGTTGTGAAATTTAGTAGGAAAACAACGTACCTCTCTGATCAATCTTTGGACAGCTGACATTACCATCAGCCCACGCCACACAACTGCTGATTTGGCATCTATCAGAAAACCCATGGACATACTGAAAAAAAAATAAAATTCATCAACTAATGAAAAGACCACAAAAGCAAGATGAAAATCTGTGGAAAAAAAAAAATCCAGGTCTCAAGATAATAAAAAATTTATCACATATTGAATTCAGACAGTAGCTAAAGAATGAACATGGAAACCCTATGAATAAAGAAAGAAAAAACCAGTGGGGTTTCGTTTGGCAAAAGAAAAGGTTGAGACTTGAACTTTTGGCACATTCAGCCTGATACTTTAAACACAAAAATTTTGACTGAGTTTTGCTGCTTCAGTGTTGCATTCTCCTGACCATTTAATGTTATTAGAACGGCTCTATTATTTAAACAAACTGATGTAATTTTGTGTCTTGATGCAAGTCTAAATAAATCAGAAGTGACACTTTGAGCTTGTTCGGTCATTAATAAAATCTAATTGTTTCTTTTTCTTAATTATTTTCAAGGTAAAAAATGTTTTAATTATCAAAATCATCCAACCCAAAATCTGTTGGTTTTGTGGGCTTC
>BLXT01004955.1:108579-126221 GCA_019648995.1 Plakobranchus ocellatus
ATTATTATTATTATTATTATTATTATTATTATTATTATTATTATTATTATTATTATTATTATTATTATTATGATTATTATCACCATCATCATTATCATTATTATCATCATTATTATCATCATCATTGTCATCATCGTTATTATTATTATTATTATTATTATTATTATTATTATTATTATTATTATTATTATTATTATTATTATCATCATCATTATCATTATTACCATTACTATTATTATTATTATTATTATTATTATTATTATTATGATTATTACTCCTACTTACTATTACTTTAAAAATAACCAATAACAACGGAACAATATCAAAGAGAATTATTTAGACCAGAAATCTTTAGACGAATGTTTACTGTGTATTAATATATATTCTTCATATTATGTAATAAAGGTATAAGATACAAAAATAAAATGGTTTTATTGTTCTTTTTCCACATCAGCTTTCTTTTTTTTAACGTTTTCTTCTGCCTATGCATATTATGCAAGGTTGACATTTTCTTTATTTTACACCTGTAATATTTTGTTTAATTGACTCCAAAAGCCCGAAGTATATAATTCCAACTGATAATCGTAATTCTGTTAAAGGTACAAAAATGTTTCATGCAATTCAAATAACTTCTCTGTTCTCATAAAGATTGCGAGTATTTTGAGATATCACTGAGACGTTCAGCTAGACTCTTTCAATATTGTGGACTTAAGCTCATCCTCTATTGCCTCCAGATTTTGTACAGTAGCTTTTGGTCGGACCGTTGGGGCTTCTCCAGGGCGTTGATCTTCACGTGCACTGGTGCTTTCCACTGCGAGTTGTTTCTCTTTTTGTGCCTCTTGCCTTCGCTGCTCTTCCTCTTCCTTTTCGTTTACAGCCTCTTCTTCCTCCTTTTCTTTCAAAACCTTTTCTTCCTCTTCCTTTTCCTTCAAAGCCTCCTCCTCTTTCTTCCTTTCCTCGATGGCTGTCTTGACCTCGGCCTTGAACTGGTTTCCTAATAAGGTCACCTGTTCAAGTCCCTCTTCCAGAAGTCGGTATCCAAATACGGGGACTGAAGCAATGAAGAACAAAGAGAGAAAAATTATCAAAATAGGCCTAATCTGTAAGTGAAAGCATTGCCAGTTGCAGTATTGTATCTTGGTAGGATGTATGACTAACTTGAAAGAAATGGAGAGTCCGATGACCACTCTGAATCAGCTTTTGGATCTGAATCTTCTGTGTCCACCCAGCAAAACATGGGCATTCAGACTGATTAAGATCTGAGAAAAGTAAAGGCAGTGAGGAAAGATACCGTAACTTACCGCACAGTGCCAAAAAAAGGCGAAGACGCAGTAGCTCCTGACTATTGTATGCACGTTCAGTCTCTGCGATTTTCATTTTTTTTCCTTATAGACCTGAAAGCAACTTACTAAAACTGTTATTTGTTGGACTAAAATGTAACTGGTGCCCTATACTTTCAACTATTGATAGGACTTTATTCTCATCTTAAAATACTGCTTGGCACATGCATGGTATTCTATGAGATCAAATATTGCTTGATAAATGTGTGGTGCTCTGTGAAAGCAAATTTTTCTCGGTAAAGTAGTCTCTGTGATCAAATATTGCTCGGCACATGTATGGTGCGCTGTAGTGAGAGATCAATATTGCTTGACATATGTGTGGTGCTCTGAGGGATGAAACATAGTTTGGACGTGTATGGTGTTTTAAGAGATGAAATATTGCTTGACACATGTACGGTGCTCTGTGTAGTCAAGCATCTAACATCACCACGAAACTTTATTTTCATGTTTACCTGACCCCTAAATAGTGCTTTTTACGATCTCCACTGGGATCTCAGTCGAGCGCTCTTTTCCCATCAGCCTAAAGCCTGTATGGAAATCCTTTCGAACATATCCCTAGTCTCTTTATCGCTGTATTTCTATTTTTACTTCAAACTAACACTCGCTCTTCCACATCCAGTCTCGGATCTGGCACAATATGGACACAATGTAATCATCGTTCTGGCGTCCATATGGAGTGCGAACTGCCACATCTGCTTGATTTTTATTCGAATCTCTCTTTTTCTGAGCATCTCTCTGGCTCTGCTTATAACACATATAGACCAATGCTCACCTGCACTGGTATTGTGGCGGCAAGTCCCGCAGCAATGGTCATTCTCCGCGTCTAAGGGACACCATTCTGAGTCATCGTATGTCAAGGTCAATTTCCAGCACCAAGCTTGTTTGTCCCCAAATAGACAGCTCTCTGAAAAAGGAGAGAAATAAGGATTGTAAAAGTCCTCTTTTTTGTCAAGGCTGTATCTAGAGCTAAATCACCACCTCATTGAAAAAGTTTTTGTATTTTCTGTCTTGTTTGCTTTGGCTTCTTCTATCAAATTCTTTAATTTGACTTTGTCCTTCGTGTTCATTGCCCTGCATGGATCTTGAACAAATACTAAAGTCCTTGAGAATAAATGGAATTAAGTAATCGAATTAAATACTCTAAATGGCCAGATACTTTATATATGTTAATAAAAAATTTAGATAATTTTAAAATGCTGACAAAAGCTCTCCGCCAATAATTCCTAGACACGCAGTATTCAATAAAAACATGTCATCGTCGTCTCATTCATATCATTTTATGATTGTAAGCGAAAGCGTGACTATAGTCTTAGTTCAAACTACCGCATCTAACATTCAGTTGATTCAGCAATAGAACAAGAGATTTCAATGATATTTGATTGTCTGAAGTTTTCAGGCATACTTTAAATTCTAGATTCTGCTTTGCTACACAGGAGCAAATGATCTAGACACAATTTAACGATTTAATTATTATAAATAAGTAATTAAATTGTCACCGAATAAAAAAGAACATACTCTCACGATTCTTTGATCGAATCTGCTGTAGAGTAAACCAAGGCAACATCTGCCTCTTGCCGTCTAAAGCTGACCGTCATCTTCTCTAGACCAATATTGTGCTATGAAAACTTATCCCAATTAATACAAACAATAGATGCAAGGAACAGCCATTTACAGCTTTTACCTGTGTCTACTGTTTGTTTTAATTGGAAGACTTACCGTCTGATTTACCGATCCAGTTAGCGTAGAGCGAGCAGAAGCCACAGCAAGCATCTTTGTTTGTAGGGTGATAACAGGCGTAGGGGTAGATAAGTTCTTCACAGTTCTTAAACTTGTCTCCATACTCGCAACCTGGATACAGGCAGCAATGGCAGTGAATGGGTCGTCGATGATGATAATGATGATGATGATGATAGTAATAATGATGATGATAATGACGACGACGACGACGACGGCAAAGATGATGATGATGATAATGATGAGCATGATAATAACTTAAGTGTTGGTGATGCTTGCAAAAGAGTAAAGGTAATGGTTTTGATGATGATGAGTTGACAATGACACTGATTATGATGAAAAAAATAATCGTGTTGTAACGATAACATTGTCCTCTTTGATTGTGCCGATTGAAGAAACTAATATAAGCAATGGGTTACTGTCTCTATAACTTTTTCATATAACTAACGTGGTAAGATAAACACAAAATAAAGAATACATTACAATGAATTATTTTTTTGCTTTTCCATTTCCATGAGTATAAATAACAATAATTGTGAATATTGTTATTACAAACTTATCTTTCACTTCATGTTCAGCTCAATTATATTACTACTTCTGCTCCTCCTCCTCTTACTCCTCTTATTTCAACTACTAATGCCGTTGCCACCACCGCCATTATCACCATCACCACCACCACCACCACTATCATTACTACTACCACTACTACTACTACTACTACTTCTACTTCTACTACTACTACTACTACTACTACTACTACTACTACTACTACTACTACTACTACTACTACTACTACTACTACTACAACTTACTTACTACTACTATTACTACTACTATTTCTTCTACTACTATTACTACAACTATTACTTCTTCAATTTCTATTTCAACCACTCCCTTTTTTTCAATGTTATTGCTAAATACATAATCCATTTTATCCGCCTCTTAATCAATAGTTCAAGAGTAATATGAACATACATGTATGGAGAAAATACACTGCCCTCCTCTTTGTTTTAAAGATGGGTATGGCCATCTCTTTTTATTCTATCTACTCCCACCGTCACTCCCACCCTCTTGCGATTACTTACCCATCCCACATTGGGGAGTTCTGTACAAAATGGCACACGGATGTTTTCACATAAGTCTATTACATAAATAAAACTGAATTAGGAGAAGAAATTCGAGTGCAGCAACATTTAACTGGTAGAAGATTTTCAATATCTTTCGAAATGGCCATACCAGTATTGGAGACGTTGTAGAGGTTTGAGCAAGAGTTACAGCACCATTCTCGCACAGTCTCATTGTAACAGCGGTAAGGTGTCACACCAGGACACCATTTCGGGTAACGATCTCCGTAAGGGCAGCCTGAAAATAATGGATGAAAGTGGGCTCTATTGAATCCATATCGCTTTTCTTATGCATTAACACTGAGCATGGATAGAATTGATGTGAGAAAGAAAATGTGAAATAGATAGATAGGTAGATAGATAGAAAGATAGATAGATAGATAGATAGATAGATAGATAGATAGATAGATAGATAGATAGATAGATCGAGAAGTTTAAGGATAATGAGAGCAGATTAAAGACAAATATCATGGTAATATAATAGCTTACAGAAAACTTTGTAAAAATCATTTATTTTGGAAAGAACTGTTGTACTCATATAACTTCACGTCGGGTTGGAGCTAACTTACCTGGGGTACACTTCGTAAGGAATAAAACTGCAAAAGGTATAATTGTCTGCATCAAAGATTTTTTTGTCGCAGTTCAAACTAAGCTGAGCTGTTTATCCATATCACATGATCTAATAGGCGCTACGATAGAAAGTGTCAACCTACCGGCTATAAAAGAAAAACATAAATATATGCAACGAACGATTTGATTTATTAAGTCAGGGAAAGCACTTCACCTTGGAAAAGAGAAGAAGCTAGACCAAGAGCGTCGCGTGTGAGAGAGAGCTAAGAGAATCTATGGCAAGCCTTCTTCATTCCAACTATTTGTGGATGCGATACGCGATACAGCTAAAAAGCTATTCCACCAAAGCATTTATTCTTTGAAACTTGATCACACAATTCCAGTACATGTATAAAATTAACAAAAGGCAATTTTAAACTTTTGAGATGATTTCCAACATACAGGTAGAAGCTTAGACGGTTTCTTGGTGATATAAAATCAGAATGTAATTACTAGGATACATTTGCTGACACAAGGGTTTAGGACACATAGGAATCATTGGACAAATTGAAGGCAAACGCAGTAGAGACAGATAGAGAATAACTTTAATATAATATCCTAGGTAAAGGATAATGGCAATATGGAATGACAGCAAAAAGAGTCTTATAAGGTTAGCTGAGAACAGGTTTTGGTTGAGAAGGACTGTGATCGCCAAAGTCACTCTGTTCTAGACTGGGCATCTAAAGAATAAGAGGTAATTACTAGGACTGGTACCCACTCGGATCATCCAGCGTCATCTGTTCTTGACAGGTTCCACAGCAAAGATCTTTGTTAAGATAACAGCCGTTTGGAACCTCCAGTTGGTCCTCACACCACGTACTCTGGTCTCCGTACTCACAGTCTGAGGACGTTGTTATGGCAATTAAAAGGGAAAAAATAGATTACTGTAAAGAAGGCTTTAACATTTCTAATACCTCTAGAGCAATTATACCTTGAAAAAAAAAAGGATGCAGCTAAGAATAGTTTAAAGTATAAAGAAAAGTGGGTCCCACGTTTGGTTTAAGCATCGGCGAACCAGGAGTAGGGTCTTGATTGTGTGTTCTTGGCGTGCGGCATTCTGAGGTCGTTTGCCATTGCTTCCTCGCCGCCTTTATTTTCGCCGGGTCGCGGGAGATCTATTTACACATTTAGAGCTTGGTGGAGTCAGAGGAGCAATGAAAATTTGACTGAGCCGGAGCGGTATTCAAACCTCGGATCTCACACTGGGTAGCTAGGAAAGCTACCGCTCACCATTTTAAAATATATCTGTTTTTATAATTGAGCACTGAAAATTACATAACGCATGTTTTCAAAAGAGTCTTAAAGGGGATATTTTTTTCCTCGATCTCTCATTTTTAGCAACTTTCCTCCTCGAAATTCTCTTCAAGAAATAGATTAAAATGTTGGCCCCATTGAAAACGAAAAAAAATGGGATACAAAAATTATATAGTAAATTATTGGAAATTCTGGGAGTGTCGCACATAGATCTATAGAAAGGATTCGAGATTCTAACCTTGGAGCCATTCGATAAGTTTTCAAATGAGAATAAGGAGAAGCAACATCCAAGGTGAACAGAGAACGACAGGAAATTGGAAACAGTTATGTTATGTCATTAAAACTCCTAACACAGTGGATAATAATGCAGAGAAATGCTCGAAAAAGTTGAGAATAGTAACAACAATAACAACAACAACAACAACAACAACAACAACAACAACAACAACAACAACAACAACAACAACAACAACAAAGCAACAAACTTCTTACCTATGTTACTTGTGTTCTTGTACTGGGCACAGGTGCTGCAGCACAGCTTCTCGTTCCAGTAACATCCCAGGGGAAGATCCAGGTCGGTGACACACTCGGCACTGTGATCTCCATATTCACAGCCTGGAAAAAAGGTTTTAAAACCCCTGAGTCTGTTTCTAAGAGAATGAGAACCGAACCTGCACCTCTTGCAGTGCAGTTGTATGATTTGTTATCATCTGTCAGCCCACGATAATATAGAGTGCTATGTGTTGTAGAGATAATTTTCTTGTGCAATGTTATAAAGTACGGCATGAAATATTGAACTTTAAATATGATTTAAAGAATAAAGTAGAAGGAAGATATTATCCCTCAAGTGAGCCGAGAAATTTAATGTGATTGCCATTGGACAGATTGTATAAGGTATGGCAAAATATGGCAATATATCTGTGATATAATGATAATTGGCTCGACTGGCTCACGTGGCTACACTTTTCAAAATGCGTGGACGCATGAAATCAAAATGATTCTGAGCGCGAGAATGGCCTTTTGTAACTAAGCGTACTTTTCCACAAAATTTGCGTTTGCGTCAACGATCGTGCAGCGTTAAAACTTATTCGGCATATGATGAATTTATTCGTCTTAAATATATCATAAATTGTATCGTTTGTTATCCCTTTTTTCAGCGCGAATTCTTCTTGCGCTTCAAAGTCGATATGGCGGGAGCAGAAATTGAGTATTAATAAAAGTTAAGTTATTGTGGCGAGTCCGTTATAGGGCTATTGATGAGAAGGCACCCAAACCACCAGATTATCCGAAAATTCTGTCACTTTACAATACTGACCAGGCTTAGAATCATCACTGAACTGAGCGCACGACTGACAGCAAGTTTCATTGTTCAGGTAACAGTCGTAAGGGTAGTTCATCTGGTCGCCCTCACACCACGATTCTTTGTCGCCGTATGGACAGCCTGGAAAATTTAGGAGACTGCTTTGACTGCCCAAGTATAAATTTCCTCGAAGTTTTAATTAAACTATTATTTCTGCTCAACAACGTCGAGGTGTAAAATTATATAAATTACTTCGCTGGATTTTCCAGTTAGTCGAACAAGTAATGCGCTGACTCAGATCGCATTTCTATAGATCTAATTTTCTCAACAAACTGCGGGGCTTTAGTGATACGGTGGATAAGAAACCTGTCCTGAGATTGCAGGGACTCTTCTGTCGCAGGTTCAAATCCCGCCATTGGCATGATGGCCTGCCGAAAGGCCCTAAACCTGCTATCACATTGCCGTGGACACATTGTATTCATCCCAAAATACACGAAATCCAAGTCAATATACGAAACGACTCAGCTACATCAATAAAACAACAAAATTATATCATCGAGATCATATATCACACTAACACACGCTTTAGTATGTCTTTAATGCTCTGTAAAGGATATTCTTGTTAAATATTGTCGATTAATCTGGTGGGGAATACCGGCCTTTCCATTTATTCTGTAGACCCTCGGAAGCTCACATACATAATATGTTTACGAGATTGCGCATCCACACAATTAATTTCTGCTCTATATGGTAACAAATCCCTCTCGAGCACATAAGCCGAGGGCATTTCAAACAACATCACAGTAAATCTGAGATAGACACACAGATGATCATCAGGTAAGTCGATTTTCGAATTGATCATTGGTGAAATAAGCAACTTGGTAAAGTTTCAAACTCGCTTTTCTAGAGTCAGACTGGCATCCGCCAGAAACACACTAGAGTCTATGTAGCGTAAGCCCCGCCCACGCCAATCTTTTTCTCTTCACGCCAAAACCACTCTCCTAAGGGAAATTACTCGCACTTGAAAACTACAATCAATCCAAATTTATCTGCCAATTAATCGCCATAAATCCGATTTTCAAAGCCCTAGCTGGTTGAAATTAAGGTTATTACCTAGTATTTTTTAAAAGTTTTCAAGCACAGCGAAAACAAAATAACAAACAAACAAACATACCCTCCACCACCTCCCTTGAGATATTGTTTTACTTTGAGTTAGTTTGACTTCAATCTGTCTTTTATGACCACGACCAAGCCTATGCGGAACGTGAGGATTAAAGACCAGTTGTTTTCCAAATTGTTATTTGGAAAAAATAATAGCTGTTTCCTTCAACCGATATTTTATGTTTCACGCTCTGACGTTTTAATATTACTGTTTTTGTAGAATTGATGAACATAATTGCTCGAACTATGTATAGGCCTTTAAAGAATGAGATGGTATTTCTACATGGTCGGTTAATTTTGATGTTCAATACATAAAATTATAAATGGATTTTGGAAAAAAATTCAGGATTGCTTAGTAATCACACAAGTAATCACACAAGAAATAATTAAAATTGCAGTGGAAACCGATGCATCAAATACAGGTTTGCATTTTGCATCTTTGAAATATTTCAATTCTCATTGGACAGTGAGCGTTATTCCAAAAGTTAATCAAACATTACTCAGTGTCAAAGAAGAAAGAAACAGGGTCAAAGATAAATCTGTACCTCAAGCCAGATGTAATAAAAAATCACCTTTCATTTATTTTGTCTGAGGAATAGATCTACTATTGTTCTGAATATGCACATTCAGTCTCAGGCTGTTTTTTTGTTAGAAGAATACTACTCTTGTGAGTATGTCCATTCAGTATCAGTCTGTGCTTTGGTGGGGAAATGCTTTCCTGTCAACTCTACTGGCAGTTTGGGCTCTCTCCCACACCATAAGAAAAACGCAGAGATCTTTGTGGAATCATGTTTGCCTTTACAAACCGCAAAAAAGGATGTTCAGGAGCGCTTTTGGCCAGTCGTCGACGAGAGAGAAGCATCACTGAAAATCTTCATCACCAGGTCCTGAATCATTCTATTGCTTCGCTCAACCAGCCCATTAGCTTAGGGGTAATAGAGACTTGTAACTTTCTGTTTGGCAGCTGGCAATCTGTAGACTTATTTTGTATGTACTGATTACAAACTCGCGGACTTTGTCCTTAATGGATATCGAAATATCCATGGCAACAAATGCAATTATACAAAAATTTTGCAACTCTTTTCGCGGTTTTTCTGTGCAATGCTTCTGCTTCGGTCCATTTACTAAAATAACCGACAGCGACTACCATGCAAGTGAACCCTTCTTTGAATAATGGCATGGAGCAAATTTTGACCCCAATTTGGATCCATGGATGTGTTGTATTTCGGCAGGACGAAGCTGTTATTCTTTTTGAAGACGGGCGCTCGGCGTTGGCAGCGATCACATGCTTTAATGTTTATTTCCTACATATTTACGGATAGATGGCCACCACACACTTGAAGCTATCTATTACTCCGTTTGATCAAAACCAAGGTGACTTCCAAAAGCATTGGATTCTACACTATCATCAAAGCCTGTATGAGCGCCTGCGACAATTTCTTTTCATTCCTTTCCGTCTCTGATGACTCTGTATAACATTTTAAAAAATCAATAATGATGAAATGGAGGACTTATTAAAACAAAAAACAAAACACACACACACTCACACAAACACACTTACGCACACACACACTTTGACTTATTCCATTCAATAGCCTAGATACCAGAGGGCTAATTAAATTTAGTTCCATCGATGTTCAAAGTCATCTTTTCTTTAATCTATAAAATTTAAGAACTCTTTTTATTTTATGTGAAAACATTTCCATTCAGCTTATTACAATGCAGTCACATTTTGATCTATGAATTCATCTAACATGTAGGAGTTAGTATTGTTCTTTTTGAAATCGATCATTGCTCTTTTATCTCACATTTAACTCAGTTCACCCAGTTAGATCTAGTTATTAATAACTGCAAGAACGGTTCTCACATACTCAACACTGAGCTCATTGTAAACGCATTGGCTGTTCAACACTTTCATTTTGAGCATGGGAGTTGCGCAGGCACAATTCCAGGAATACTATGACGGACTAATTCCAGGAATATTATGACGTCAGACCCACAAAAAGATTTCAGATTTGAAATGAAATTAACTCGCTTTGATTTACATGATCGACCATACAATGGAGGATTGCGTCCCGCAAATATAGGTGCTCGCCTGAAAATTTTCTTTCTTACAGGATTACCATATCACGAAGGTGAATATAGTTTCTTCTGAGAGAAATCTTAAAATTTATTAAACGTGAAAATCATTTCCCTCGCACCACAAACAATAAATGTAGGGGATTATTTTTTTTTCTGTTTGCAGTTATCTTCCCTTGGGCTAGAGTCGTTTTCGCGTAGACAGTGTTAATCCGGCGGCCGCCAGATAGACTCTAAAGTACATTTGTCGGCAGCCAGGCAGACTCCAGAGTGTTTTTGAAGGCCGCCATAGAAACTCCAGAGTGTTTCTGGCGGCCGCCATTTTGACTCTAGAGTCTTTCTGGGGTAGCGTCATTTTAGAGTGCTACACCCTCTCAGAATTCTTGAAGACAGGTGGAATGATTGTGTTGCGAAACAGCATCTCGCATGCCTGTTTTGAGCAGGGAAATAATAAGCAACGTAGCATAAAAATTAGGGCAGGAAAATTCTCATGAAAAAATAAAATTGATGTTATACTGTTTCCTAACCTTTTGCAGATGTAAAATGTAACATTTCTTCTACTGCAAAATATACAATTATAGGATAAGGAAAAAATGAGCGGGTGGAAAGAAAAGAGAAATAAAGAGAGACAAAGAGAGTTTAAACACTGATTAAATAGACTTTAAGCAAAAAAAAAAAAAAAAAAAGGAAAAGCAGCATTAGAGGAAGAAAATGAGACATGCAGATAGATAGCCATGCGGACCCACACACACGCATGCACACACACACACGCAGAGAGAGAGAGAGAGAGAGAGAGAGAGAGAGAGAGAGAGAGAGAGAGAGATGATATGACACTAAGGTAAACCTGTCTTACCTTCGATACCCTTATCAATCCCAGGACAGGCTATGCAACATTTCCGTCTGTAAAAATCATCATAGCAAGCCCATGGGGTCAACCGGACAATGTCCTCACAGGTCTTCCCATCATGCACAATACCTGGTTGGTCACCTTGGGGGCAAGAGTCTGCAACATGAGGCAGAAATTACAATTATCAGAAATACGACTCGAGAGAGGACGAAGTGTTGTTGGAAGTGAACCAAAGATATTCCTGTAGGTTACTTTATAAGTCCATGCATGTGCTAATTGCTTCTAGATCTGAAAGGACACAAATCAATGACCTATAATTTAAACAATACCTTAACTGCAAAATATCTATGTTAACATTTTCCCAGAAAATAGAAAATCGGAAAGTCGATATATCTTTGCCTTTATGGCCTCTGAACTTCATCCTGTCCTCAGAAAGACTCAGAAAAATGACATCTTTCAGCTTTTTCTGTGCTGCTGAAGAATTCAGACTTTCCAGAGATGTTTCTTACAGCCGAAACATTTTTATCTTCAGGCTATTCCTAATAATTTAACAATCAATTTAAAAAGAAGTAAAATTATTCACCCTGAGGCTTTTTTCATGTTGACTTGTACTCATTGTAGACTGCAGCAGCAACACTCTGAAAACCATCAATGCCCAGAGCAACAGTAACTAAGTGCTATACGTAAATAATCCTGCGGTATTTTAAGATTTTACTTCATTTGTTTGGATCTACAACTCAAGCCTGGGGAATCTTGATTGAAGAATATAGAGGTGTTATAATGCTTACCCAATGCCATCGGAGCTCCCTCTACCTTGATGCACTGACCTCGAGAGCAAATCTGGGAAAAGAAATGATTTGCTTTGGTGTACATAGCTAGCTAGTCCACTACAGGGTGATCTTAGGCTTTCAGGACCCCTTTCAAGCTAGGGCGCTTTGGCTGATTGGCTAAAAAAAAAAACCTGAAAGCCTAAGATAAAGGAAAAATAGAAGAAAAAAAAACCCCAGCAAAATAAGTTTATAGCAGTTTTGATATTTTCATTCGTTTGGGACTTTGTCTTTGCTTATGTTATCCTGTCTTCGAGAATTTCTCCTAATCTTTCTATCTGTCTGTCTGTCGTCTTATTTCTTAGCCGTTTCTGTCTATCTGTCTTTTAAAATATCTATCATCTATCAGTACATATGATTTCTCTCAATTTTCTTTTCTTTTTTTCACTCTCTCCCTTCTATCTATCTATCTATCTATCTATCTATCTATCTATCTATCTATCTATCTATCTATCTATCTATCTATCTATCTATCTGTTCAGCTATCTATCGACCTATTAACATCTAGATTTGTTTATCGTATCCATTTTCCATCCATTTGTCTATATCCTCTTTATTCATCTTGTTAGAGTTTAGCTCATGCAAGAATCTATTTTTTTCCAAGGCATATTTCAAGTTTCGTCTGTTCACACCTGATGTTTCATCGTGCCGGCATCTTTTAGCCTGTCTGTGCAGTAGTGAGGCACATGACTGTGGTTTATGTATGCCACGAGCGCGACTTTGAATAACAATGCATCAATGATAAACATACCATGGAGTCTCCGCACAGAAAACCATCGGAGGCGATATGGCTAACACACTGTGTGGCATTCAGGCTTTCTGAACACCATAGCGATGAACACAACTGGTGATAATCTGTGCTGTTGTGGTAGAAATCCTTAATGGAAAAGAAAAGGCGGGAGGGAAGAAATAAAAAAAAAAATTTCTGGGAATCCCAATTTAATCAGATATAAAAACAATTAATAACCAAGTGCAAGTTCCGCATGTAAAAACAAAAACACAGGAAGCTAGATGGAAGTCTGACAATCAAGGTACAAAATATATAGAAATGGGGGAAAAGGTATAAGTATAATGCGAAGATGTTGTATTTTTAATAGTGAGTTCTCAGAGCAATGTTGTTACATGCATTTCCATAATGAAAGTAAAAAACCTTTAAAACATTTGCAAGTGCAATGTACATGGATAATGTTTATATTGAATTACGTTACGATTTACAAAAATTCATATTTTCGCGCACACGAAATGGTTGACAAAATGAAAGATGCCATCGTGTGAGATGGGCGCTCCTGGGTTGCAATTTCGAAAAACCCAACAATACAAGAAAACAAGCCATCTGCCGTATTATGTAGTTGAAAAGTGGGCCCTCACCCTACAGAAGTAAGCCTCCTGCCCAAACAAGAACTTGCACTGTTTGTCGGCGTTTAGGATCGTGCCGAGCTGTGGGGCTACAGTCTTCTCTGCATTTGTTGTCCTTAGACAGTTTGCGTTATCTCTGTGAAGTGAGAGAAAAAGAGCGAGCACGTTACGAAGCTTTGAAACATAGAAACCCAATTTGTATGTATAGAGACTTTTAGGTAATATAAATAGTTCATTATCAGCTCTCTTCAAAAACGAAAGAAAAAAGAGCTTGTCTTTAGGACATACAATCATCATCTGAAGTTAGCAACTGTGTATGTACTAGATCAAAGTCTGCTAAACATTGCCCTGGTGTGTCAAACAATCTTGAAACATCAACACTGACCACATGATCTGCCACGCATAACAGAGTTAACGAATTTAAAAGACTTGCAAGTTTTTCAAATGTCATAAAAATATTATAAAGTTCTAACAGATTTTTGGTCTGCAATGGATGATTGCATCTCACAATCTCACCGAGTTGGCAAGCATTGACAACACTAATGTGTCTCAGACTCGTCCCTCTAGCACAGCAATATTTCTCATGTATTGAGTCGGCTTAGCATCGACAACACTAATGAGTCTCAGACTCATCTCTTTAGCACAACAATAATTCTCATGTATTGAGTCGGCTTAGCATCGACATCACTAATGAGTCTCAGACTCATCTCTTTAGCACAACAATAATTCTCATGTATTGAGTCGGCTTAGTATCGGCAACACTAATGAGTCTCAGACTCATCTCTTTAGCACAATAATAATTCTCATGTATTGAGTCGGCTTAGCAACGGCAACACCAATGTGTCTAAGACACATCTCTCTAGGAGAGCAATTTTCCTAATATATCGAGTCGGCCAAGCATCGACAACACCAATGTCCCCCCAAACTCACCTCTCCGATAGAGCAATATCCTCATCTATCGAGTCGGCCTAGCATCGGCAACACTAATGTCCCCCCAAACTCACCTCTCCAGTAGAGCAATATCTTCTGCTATCGAGTCGGCCGAGCAAGGAGAAAAGTCCCATCTATTGGTGGAGTTCACATCAGGCCGCACGGACATTATAAAACCGTCATCCCCATTACAGGTGTTCCTCTCTCCATCATGGTCACAGCCCAGGCTGAAGAGAAAAATTAACAAAAAGATGGACAGATGGAAGAAATAGCTTTGCACGACGTATTTGGCTCATACGAAATTGGACTAATGGAGTGGAAGATAGAAGGATAAAATGTGGAGAAAAAAAAACCCGAACTGTTATTATTGGTGTAATAAAATCAAGACCATTGTAATTCAGACTGACGTATCTTTTTCCTTTAGCAAATGTTTCAGCGTTCATGCCTTCATTAAATTGCGGGGCAAATTTTAATACCGAAAATTGCAGGTCTCATTTACCAAAAAATACCTGCTTATTAACTGAACCACTATACATGATTCATTCTTAAGTGCGTAACAGAGTTGAAAGAAATATAAAAAGCACTTTGTTTAAATGGAGTCTTATTTGACGGACTAATTTTTTCTGTGTAACATCGACTTTCTGATAGTAGCATGATAAGTTAGCCGCTATTTTACGAGTGCATCTGTATTGCTCACTTCCAAAATATTTAAGGAATAACATACATGGTTGAAGGTGAAGTTCAGATTTTTAAAACAAGCCTATTAATGTACACGCCCATAAAATGTTTATTCCTTTGTTGTCATAAAAAATGAAAGATTATGATAAATCCCAATTTATCAGATATGGATATTGTATGTCTACTTTTGCTCCAGCTTATCAGGCTGTCTAAAGTTTGTTTATCTATATCCCAGCTTATCGGGTGTAGGTAAAGTATGTTACTTCTGTCCCAGTCCATCATTGATTTTAAAGTATGCGTCTAGTTTTATAAAAAAAAAAATGTCGGCCTATAAAGCATGTTTTTTTTTTTTTTTTGTTTCTTAGTTGATCGGGCTGTATTAAGTATGTTTACTTGCGTCCCAGCTCACCATACACGCATAAAGTAGCCCCTATTTTGACTTGTATCCTAGTCCTTTTAGTCTGTTTAATTTTTTTTTAAACCTCCTGCCCTAGTCCATAGAACATTGTGTACAGTATGATTACCTGTGACCCAGTTCATGCGCCATGTCATGTACCATCTGGAAAGTGAAGGAGTTCTCAATGACCGAGATGCTGCCAAATTTGCACATGACGCCTTTATAGGCCACGCCTGTGGTTGGCTTACTAGAGTTCACGTGATCGACTACGTCAAAGCTGAAATAAAAATAAACAAACCAGCGACGCTTAGAATACAACTGTTTTCTCTGCTTGCTACGCCAGTGAAAATGTCTGTGCGTCTTCGCCGTGTTACTACATTCATTTTCTGACATCTCATTTTCTTACTACTCACAACGGATTTAAAATATAATTGCTACATCAAGTTAACATTTTTTACTGTATTATTAAAGTATACAAAATGTATGAGCTTACTAGCGGTGACATGATTGATAAAGGCGGTTGCAGATATTCGCCCTAAATTTAAATAATAGCCAACCGTAGTTATTTGTAAAAAATTGTCCTGTAACACATTTCCCCCCAATCTCCCTCCCCCCTCCCCCATTTTCCCCTCCTCCCTCCTTTCAAAAGGCTTTTTTGTCCGCCTTTGTCTTTGATTTTTTTTCTCGGTTTCTGTGCTAAAGATTTTTCCTTCTCACTCCGTTTTTCTTATTTGTCTCTCTCTCTCTCTCTCTCCCTCTCTCTCTCTCTCTCTCTCTCTCTCTCTCTTATCATGTCTAATCCCCATCTCTTTCTTTTTCTTTAATTCACACACACGACCCATCTCTTTCTTTTTTCCGACTAATTTACTTTTTCTCTTCTTTCTAGTTCTTGCTCCCTCTCTATCTCCTTCACTCTCCCTACTCTCTCTCTCTCTCTTTTTCTCTTTGCCAATCCTTGCACCTCGCCCTCTTCTACCCTTTCTTCTCAATGTGTACTGTCCAATACTTTTCATTCCATCCCTTCCCATATACATGTATGTATTTTTCTCTCAATTTTTCATACCTAACATGTTTCCTTTCCTATAATATAACTATTTCCATGGTTACCCAGTGAGGAGAAGAGCATGGTCAAAACCAGGCAAGGCCCTTCTGTTCCGCCATGACCAGTCGTAGAATGTGTCGATGGCCTCATTGGCTGGGATCTGGTCTGAGGTGCCTGGCAGCAGCGCCGACCTGGTCCAGAGGTTGTTGATCTGGTTTGATATAAAAAAAAAACCAACAGGTTGTGTAAGGGACGACTTTTCTGGATCACCAATGCAACTTAAGACCACTAAAGTTTGTGACCAATTCATTGACCACTACAAGTGCAGGATCTTTAAATTTCGCTAGTGTTTTCTCTTTTTGAGGGAACTGAAGGTAAAAACGAAGACAATCCTAGTATAAGAATATATTACTAAAAAAGAAAGTTAGAAAGCAACTAACAAAATTATGTGGATTCAGGTTTTTGTAGTTGTAGAAATGGAATAAGCGATCGAGAGAACGAGCATAGCCATATATGACTCACATTTGAAGATTATTTCTATTCTTTTATAAAATTCTTTATGTGCATTATGTTTATATATCTTTCGACTTCAAAGAATGTATTTTTTCTTGCTTGATGCTCTGCAGAGTATGGCTTTATATGATGTGCATCGTTTTTCTGGACAAGGAAATCTTCGCCAAGCCAAGCCTCTTACCTTCAACGTTTATCAATGACTGAATTGTTTTTACTGATAAAATTTCGGGGGCAAATACTTTGTGTTATTGAAATTTGTTAAAATTTGTACTTGATAGTTGTATTCTTTACCTTCAACCACCAAGGCATTTTCGAGATCCTTAAACTCAATTATTTTTTTCTGGGGGTGCGATAGTTGCATACTTTTCTTACTTCAATGAATAGAGAAAGTGTTTAATATCTGAGAGTTATGAAACTCTCTGAAGAAAACTATTTTGTGCTCTTAAATATC
>BLXT01004955.1:173800-187404 GCA_019648995.1 Plakobranchus ocellatus
TTTTTTTTTTTTTTTTACTGCGTGTGTTTGTTGTGACACAGTGATTTGTGCACGAGACTAAACTACAGACACGTGAATTTATTTTTTTTATCTGATATTTTTATCTGTATGTCCCAAAGATATATCTATAAGGACACCACTTTTAGCTGCAAAAAAGGCAGCTCAGATAAATATATTAATTAATTTTTCTTGAAGAGCACTCTTTATCTATATCAAATCTTATTAAGTATCGTTAGGAAAGAGTTAGTCGAAAACACCAGTCATTGTGGCAAACAACTGAAAATGGGCCGCATTAATTGTTGTGGTGCTATACGTTTATTTCTTTACTTCTTTATCGTCCGCGTGTTAACGCTATTAGGAGTTTAAGCAAAACAATATCTTAATAATAATTATTGCAAACACTGATTTTTTTAATTTCTCACGTAGCCCACAAAAATGTGATCATACAATCATCATGAACTGACCAAAGCGTTATTTGGCTATAATATTGGCGCAGATAATTTTTTGATTTTTGGGAAGATATCAATGAATATCTGAAGTGTTTCTTCTTTTCAGAATACACATTTCAATTTCATTGATTTATGTTTTAAGAAAAAAACATCTTAGGATTTCTTTAACATGAACATAATCTGGTAGCTCTAAGTTCAGAAACGTATTAATCTCTAAATCAAATTAATTTGGCATAAGTCTGAGTTGTGCCATTACGTTAGCCCACTGAGACTATTCACTCACCGACAGCAAGTACTTTTAACATTGAAAGAACTTAGAATATCTTTACCTTTAAAATTGAAAAAACCTACAACACCAGTACTTTTAACATTGAAAGAACGCACAATGTTTATTCCCTTAAATGTTTAATATAAGAGCTATATGAGGTGAAATAATTTTTTGTTCAATAGGATAATTCCTGATATGACTATCTTCCTTTCTCAAGAAATCTGGTATTTATCATAAATTTAGAGATTCCCTTTTGATGAGGCCAATGAACGTTACAATTTGTCGCCACTTTGGATTTTCCTTTTTATTTCCCACATGAAAACCTGTGCAGTTATACTTTACGCTCTGGCATAATATCGTGTGTTCTCCTGTCCCCATTAGAATACCTTCCTAGCGACGCCTCACTACAAAGGAAAGGCGTATGTTAAAGACAACGATTACTCCCTTGCTCTACTCTTCGAAATCAACGGTTTCATCGCGGGCATCCAGGCTAGGGTATGTGGTGGTCTAAAAAAGATGGCTGGATTTCTCTGCAGCTTGCGTAAAGGGAGCATGGTGGAACAAGAGTAGGATTTCTCTGCTGCATGCGGGAGGGGAACATGGTGGAACAAGGGTAGAACATCCACGTGGATTTCTCTGCAGCTTGCGGGAGGGGAACATGGTGGAACAAGGGTAGAACATCCACGTTGATTTCTCTGCAGCTTGCGGGAGGGGAACATGGTGGAACAAGGGTAGAACATCCACGAGGATTTCTCTGCAGCTTGCGGGAGGGAAACATGGTGGCAAAAGAGTAGAACATCTACGTGGATTTCTCTGCAGCTGGCGGGAGGGGAACATAGTGGAACAATGGTAGAACGTCCACCTATATTTCTCTGCTGCATGAGGGAAAGGAATATGATGTATTAAGGATAGAAAACTCACCTGGATTTCTCTGCTGCATGCGGGAGGGGAACAAGGGTAGAAAACTTACCTAGATTTCTCTGTTGCATGAGGGAGGGGAACAATGATAGAAAACTCACCTGGATTTCTTTGCTGAAAAGATATTGAAACACATAGCGAAAAAGACAAAGAGAGAAAAAGAGGGAGAAAGAGAGAGAAATATATTATACATACATACATATATATATATATATATATATATACATATATATATATTCATGAATAGATAGATAGATTAGTAGACAGTGTCATAATAGAATATGATATGTAGAGATACCGAGAAAGAGACAGAGATTAAAATCTCTAAATTTTCGCTTATCCTATTACCTGACTGCGTTGTATATTTCTTTTGCTTATTCAAGAAAAAATCATTCCCTTGTGGACAAGTGTATTTTGGAATTAGAATGAAGAAATACCTTGCTGCAATAAACAAACATTATATCCTTCTCTAGTGCATTTCAGATTTGAAAGATGAAAAATGAAATAATTCTCTTAATTCAAGTCTTTTCAAAGGCGCCTTGGTCTATTTCTTACTTGTGATGTACAATTTCTTCCTTTTGTGCTTCATTAGGAAAGTTCTCTTTTAAGCTGATTAGCCCTTCCTTCCTTTCCGATTTTTTTCCTTTTTTTTTTTTTTTTTTTTTGGCCAGATTTTATTTGCACCAAGGGAAAAGGTCCATTTGATTTTCGACGCTATGGCACGGGCAGCAATCTATAGCTGCAGACTGGCATATATCCTAGCATGTTAATGCTCATCCCCTGACAAGAGAGTGAAATATCATACCCTTGGTATATAGGACGGTGTTTAGATGGGATGGGCAAAAAAATGTTCTCTTTACTTTGCAGTATATTAATGCTAAACTCAGCCTTCTTAGCCCACCAGACCTTATAAAAAATTAACGCAAGGTTCTGTGTTTCATTGTTTCTTATTTCACTCACAAATGGTTTTCTGTAAGCCTGAGTGCTTTTTAATTTTTTTTTATTTACATCTCATAGTCCTCAAAGCATTCCTGCTCGACATTAGCCTAAAACAAAATACCCTCTCCACGAACAAGAACAATGTTGAATTTTATTTAAGCAAGGTAAACATTACAACCTCTCATGTAATACTATCAGTATGTTCATAACCCTGTATTGGACATAGGCACACACTACTGGCCCCTCTACTATGAAGACACCCCGTGTGACAAATTCTATCCCATGTTCCTGTTGTACAACGGTGGGCCACTGAGTGGTTTCGGTTGGGCCTTTGGCAAGAACTTAACTTCTCCAGACTCATCTTTTGCGGGTTCGAGCCCCATCATTGGCGCCCTGGCCTGACGAAAGACCTCAAAACTTGAGATCACCTTGTTTTTGACTGGCTATATTAAAAGAAAAACCCAGAGCTCTCATTTTTTCTAATAGCAGCCGCAAAAGTAAAGATATTATCATCATCTCCATATTGTGCTTCATCGAGGCATTCATCACCCTCATTGCTCATTGTTATCATCATCAGCAGTAATTATGAGAGCATTCCGAAATGTATATTTCATCAGTTATACACCTCTGTTATTGCAATACGCAGCTGCAGATTCAGAAGACTTATCGAATTTCTAATTTCGTCGAGGCATTAAAATTAATTTTTCATCATCCTTTTTATTATCGTTTTCATCGTTAGTGAGATATTGCAAGCAATACTTTTTATCGTCAATCTTATAATATGCATTCCACATCGCTAGTAGCACATCTTTGGGACAATAAACCAACTAAGATATTTTAAAGTAATCTTGTGTAAGGCAAACAAAATGTGTTTAAAGATTTTTATTTCTCAAGAATTGTACTCTTTGCCCGTTTGTCTATATACAAAGGAGGAAAAAATAAATGAAATGAGTAAAACTAATAGTTTCAGCATGCTCTTATTAACTTTTTAAAAATATCGGTTATCTTTTTCTTCTTGCTGTAATGTGATATTATGTATGAATGATTACATCGTTAATTTTAAGTGAATTGAAATTCAATTGGAGAGAAAACACGCATTATAGCTATTTAAAGCTTTGCAAATCATCCGCAGTAGTCAATATCGTGTAAAGATTTAAACTGACATAGACTGATGAAAGTAAGAGGTCAGTCTTATAAAAAGTTTAACACGATATTGACTACTGCGGATGATTTGCAAAGCAAAATTTAGAAGGAGGTAGAATTTGGAATTCTAGACAAAAACAGTGCACCTTTCAGCCCTAGCTAGTTTTTCATACAAAATTTGAAGCCATTCTGTTCTATAATTCAAGAGTTCATAAAATTCAAAGTACACAAGTATATATAATATAGACAGGGGGAGCGGTGGCTCATCTGCAGCGCAGTTGGCTACCAAGTCAGATGTCCGAGGCTTGAGTCCCCAGTCCAGGCCCAGTCAATTTTTCATTGCTCCTCTGTATCCACCCAACACTAAACGGATAGCTACATGTCTTAAGACCCGGCGAAAGTAAAGTCGGCGAAGAAATCTATCTTATAATGCCGTAAGCCAAGACAATCAGGACCCTGTTTCCCCGATGCTTGGACTAAGCGTAGCACCCACTTCAGTTTTTTTTACTTTATAGATATAAATGAGATTTAAGGAATGCATGACAACCATTGCCTTATTGTAGACGTTACTAACCTTTGCTTGTTGTTTTTACTGCTATTGTTGATGGTGCTTTTTCTTAACCAGGCCTTGAAAAAAAATTATTTGATCTTTTTGAATTGCTGTGTTTGAAAAAATGCTAAGTAAGTGTTTATATGTGGAGAAAAAATTTACAAATCACAGCAAAGGTTTTTCATCACCATTTGATGGGATTGGCGTAGGGACATAAGGTTTCGTCATTTAAAAATATATATTATAAGCTTCACATCTGCTGACTCCAAATTGCTACCTGTGATAGATTGACTCGCTTTGTCTCGCATATAGGAATGAAAAAAGACTGAAAAACTTTTTCCTTTCAAAAGTTATATTTTATTTGTCTCAGCAACAAATAACAAGCAATCTCAGAAACAAACGGTTTCTGTCAATAAAAGTGCATTCCAGGCATAGCCCTTTTTAAAGCTCCTACTTTTTGTACTGTGGGTTTAATTAATATGATTGGTACATTATAATGGAAGCCTTCATATAATTTAAAAGCATAAATCAGCTATTACCATTAGCAGCGCCAAAGACACACTATTAAAGACAAATATCCATGTATTGGTTTAAAACACAAACGAGTGTAGGAACACAGCTTTATGGTAGTTATCCGCTGCAAATGATTGGTCGTAACGCCTATGAATTATTCTTTGAATGGATTAATCGTGCAACGAACTCTTAAATCATTTTTAAAAAAAGAAATATCTTCTACATCATCTGATTTCTATCTATGATCGTTATTTTTCATATAAATAGTTTCACAATACTCATCAAAAGACATATCTTCTACATCATCTGATTTCTATCTATGATCGTTATGTTTCATACAAATAGTTTCACAATACTCATCAAAAGAAATATCTTCTACATCATCTGATTTCTATCTATGATCGTTATGTTTCATACAAATAGTTTCACAATACTCATCTTTACGTTTCTCCATATATTTACAGCTTTTCGTGAAATGGGTTCCAAGATGTCTGTACAGCTGGGCAAATGGTATCTCGACCATGCATATCTACTGAGTGCCAACCCAATTTTGATAACCTGCTAATGTATCATTGATCTGCTGACAATGGAAGCTGAAAGTTATAGAACGGACATGATGTCACAGCCTGTTCTTTCAAGCATTGATACATTATCAATTGCCAATGAATCGGCAAAATTATCTGTTTTTAAGAGTAAATAAATAAAAATGGAACAAAATATAGTAAAAAAAAAAGTTGCGTTTTCAATTTTCCATTTTTCTTTTCTTTTTCTTATACTTTTTCTTTCTGTTGAATGTTGAATTTTATTTCAACAGTCGCTTGCAAGTCAAAAATTGTCGTAAGTAATTTGGGGATCTAGAAGACATACTTTTCTTTCAGATTTTAAAAAGTCTAACCATTTTGTATTGAGCAAGATACGTTCATGAGCATTTTCATTGTTCAGAAACATTTTGCATGCATATTATACTTTTAGGCCATTCCGGACAATTTTTTTTTAATGGGCAAGTCAAAAATATCAATATGTTTGGCGAAATTGTAATGAGATATTAAGTCTCTCGCTAATTTTATTATAATATGATCCATTCTGGTACGCTTTCAAGAATCGCAAATTGATAGATCATATGAAAAGATCTTTATGACAAGTTTGTTTGTGTGAACGCTAGCTGAATAATGAGGAAAAATAATCGTACGTAGTTTGGAGATCTGGAAAAGAGTATTTTTTATTGAGCAAGATAATTTTTATGGGATATTTTCATTGCTCAGAAACATTTAGCATGCATCATAAAATCCTCTTACGCCATTCAGGGCAAAAGATAATTTTTTGTATGGGCAAGTCATTAATATTAATATTACCTCCTCGAAGCCTCAACTGTAATGGGTATTACGTTACTCGCTGGCACGTAAAGACTATAAAATTATATGTTCTTATTCATATTGGAAGGTTTTTACCAATTGCAGATTGATAGATCCTGTGAAAAGACCTTTATCACAGATTTGGCTGTGCAAAATGCAAACTGAATAATGAAGACAAAAGAAAGTGGCCCTGATATAATTCACATCTTGCATTCCAAGAACATTTTTATGCTTTGACGTAAAGCAAAAAAGTAATAACGAAAGATAGGGTAAGCTTTCACAAACGGTTTCCTTTTGTTGCCGTTTTTTTTTTGTTTTTTTTTTACAATTGTACTTTTTCTATTGCTCTCTGGTAAATAAGCTTATACCAAGTTTGCAACCGTCTTGACTACTTTATGGCTTTAATATTATACCCTCATGAAAATTTACAACAGAGATTTGAACAGTACAAAACTAATGTCCTAATGTTTTAAACATTCTAGTACAAGCACTTTTCTACCGAGTGGGTATCAATTTTTCGGGGGGATCATTATAACCAACTTATTGTAGCTATCGAAATTGAGGAGTTACCTAATGTAGGCCTAAGGGGTTTGACACGATTGTAAATCTGAGAGGGCTCTAGTCTGGCCGTTAAAAACGCATAGGTGGGCCGCAAATAAAGAGAGTATACTTACTTATCACATCTCAATCCTTGATATAGTTTGTTCGGAATTTTCGGATACAGTGTCATAAGTTCTCTTGTGTCCACGAAGCGTTATACGACGGCCAAAGTTGGAATACAGTTCGTGTAATTTGGCGGAAGCTAAAATAATAAATTTTATTCTCTACTTTTCATTTATTTTTTTCAAGATTCCAGGTTTTTGCGTGAATATTAAAACAATTTTTTTTATGAATGAGCAATGCGGCATAACTTTCACAGAATACTGACCCAAAAACGATGATTTATAGTAAGAGACGTTATAAATGCAAATAATATTTTCAACAAAAAGTAAAACTAGTTCCCTGCGTGGTAACCAAACACCAAGTACGTGCACATAATTTAAGTATAAAACAATAACTAAAAGTTTGACTGACACAGGACGTCGCTATTGTAAATTAACATATAATAGTTGATTTATTTTTGCATTATTAGTCTGTCGGACATAATATTCATGATGTGTGCTGTCTGAGGAGAGACTGCTACGCATGGTGCTGTGCAAAGACACTTCACAAGCGCTGTGTGGAGAACACATCTTATTAAATCAAGCCTTTTGTTGTCATTCAAGGTATACCCTGTATGCAAGACTGTCTGATTGTATGATAAGGAAGTAAATGCATTCCTACACCTTCCTTGTACTAGGCTTAATAATTCCTTTTTCTGCTAGCTTTATTTTAGAAAATCATAAGACCTTGGTGACCTTTTTAAACTATATTCTAAGTTTTTAGTATATTGAGTTTACTCCTCTTTGTCTGTGTTTCAAGCTATTTTTCACTACCAGCCTACATCTGCAATGGAGCAATAGAAAAATAATCAAATCCTTTTACATTAGCTTCTGCTTGTAGTGTCCAATACTGAACTGAACTTTTTCTATGAATCCAAAGGTTCTTCACTAACGCTAGATTTCAATATGTAGAAAGGTGTCATTATGGCTAGTAAAGCAAGGGAAAGTCTCAAAAAATGTTGTTTAAATGTCGCTAATTCTACTCTCCTCAAAATTACAGCTCAGTTTATAGATCTTCTATAATCAACCTTCTAGTCTCAGCCAATAGATCTACTATAATCAACCTTGTAGTCTCAGCCTGTAGATCTACTATAATCAACGTTATAGTCTCAGCCTATAGATCTACTGTAATCAACTTGTAGTCTCAGCCTATAGATCTACTGTAATCAACTTATAGTCTCAGTCTCTAGATCTACTCCTTTCCACTTACACCTCAGCGTATAGATCAACTCTCTCAGCCTTATGGGCTTCGCCAATAGATAAACTCCCTCAACATTACATTACAGCCTATAAATCTACTCCCCTCAACCTGACGACTCAGCCTGTAGATCTACTCCCCTCAAACTTATAGTGTCAGCCTATAGATCTACTTACCTCAACATTATAGGGTCAGCCTATTAAAATTTTAAAATCTGATTTATTCAGCTAACATTATTGATAAGAAAAAGCGAAGTTTTCAAAAATTTGTTAGACGAGAAATAATAAAATGAAGGTAGGAATTCAATCAATAATTTTTCACGAGTATTGAAATGAATATGAGGCAAGCAACCGGTGTTTGTTTCGAATTTTTACGATATTTTAGATTTAGAGGTAAATGTTTACGTTGTCTTTTTGCTTTCTGAAATCTAATAAATTGTATTTTCCACAGGTAATATCTAGCGAATCAAGTAATACATGTCGATGTCATTGAAGCGGATGCGGACTTACAGAATATTGCTGTGAAAGTATACATGATGCCCCAAGATATTACTGGAGTTAACATCGACAAAGATGGTATATGTGAAGATCAGCCGCTGCATATACCGAATCCAAGTTGTGGCAATTGAATGCTTGAGAGTCAGCTATAGTTCGGAAGGCATTTAGGCAATGACGTCTTGTCAGTGAGAACGACTTAAATTCACCAGTGCCTAAAATATATTGCGGAACTGGCCGCATGGACTAAAATTTTTGGGAGCACCATATCAATATACGAAGTAATCGTAGTAGCCTATTTTTCTTTGACTAATTTCACTTTACACTGTTAGTTGCATTGATCTGTTGCAGCAGGGCACAATCCGCTGGGCTGTTTAGGTTCCTTGCGACAAGTTACTCTCGCTTATGTATACTAATAAAAGGGAGCAGGAGAGTTTGTCTATCATCCCGGTATTATGGAGCTTACTATGGCACAAACAAATAGGCGAGACAAGGTAATGGAGGCCTTAATGTACCACATTAAACACTCACAAACTGTAAGCGGTGTTATTGTAGCACTGAAAAGCTTGCCCAAAATGTCTATCAATACGAATGTATGAGAAATGCCTTGAAGCATAACATTAAAAAAAAAACCAAATAAATTGCTATTGTAATCATTTTGTTTACCAGAAAAACTATTGTCTTTTAAAATCCGCCTTTTCATTGATGTGATTGATATAAAAGCACATCATATTGACCTCGAGGTCAACTGTTTCTTTAAAATGTATATCTTGCAATAATCAAAGCTTCATTGCCATCTGGCCTAATAAATGCAACAAAAAAAAAAAATCAAATACGCGCATCTTTTTTATCGCTTAAAGATATATTGATATAAAAGCACATCATATTGACCTCGAGGTCAACTGTTTCTTTAAAATGTATATCTTGCAATAATCAAAGCTTCATTGCCATCTGGCCTAATAAATGCAATTTAAAAAAATCAAATACGCGCATCTTTTTATCGCTTAAAGATATATAGAGAATATATGCTACTAGTCCTGATGGTATTGTCTGAAACCCCATAAAGGGCGTGGGGGATAAAAACCAAAAATGGGTACCTGTCAACGTGAAACGTTCACATACTCATCCGTGCAAGGCGCCCAACTTATTGAGCTAAATTTTTTGTTTAATTCGATAAAAAAATCAGTCAAATTGATTTTGATGAGGAAATAATGCTTGATAATGTTTTAGAACAGTGTAGGGGTAAAATTTGTGTACATTTGACCGAAGATCGAAAAGTAATGCAACTATTAGTTAAGTAAAAGCATACTATCTTGAAGTCTGTGTCATCTAATCTATGGCGTTGGAGACTTGTGTGCAGAGGGTTATAGTGATGATGGCTCTCTTTTGTGAAATACACATACCAATTATCTTAGTATTCCATGGAATTGAAGCCAAAAGATGATTTCATGTTGCTTTTTTTTTTTTGTTTTGTTTATTTCAAAAGCACAATCTCGAGAAATAATATATAAAAATAAAACAAGATTGCCATATGACGCATTACAAAAAAAAATTCGTGGAATATTTCAGCCCTAAACTGTTACATCAGTATCTACAATATGCAGTGTGTATCTTTGAGAGAGATTACAAATTTAGTTTTGAAGAAAAATTAATATTAGCTTGATTTCAAGTTTGGCATTATGTCAATATTGGAATAGGAAAAAAAAAACATATGAGAACTGAGTATTTATTTGAAGTGATCTTTCTTTTTATTATTTTTTCCTTAGCATTATCCATCATAATGTTAATGATGATATGACCAACACTAGGCCCTACTTATATTCAAAAAATATTTTTCTTAATACATAAGACTTCAAGTGAGGCAAATGCTAAAAATCAATGTGGAAAAAAAAAGAGCCACACAGCATACAGACGTCCAAAATCACAATCCTTCTAAGTCTTAAGAGACATAATCTTGTTTCTACAATCTGTTTTGCATAAGCATCCTTTTTTCTTCTTTCCTTCTCTATTTATGTTTTGGCATTTTTTCACTTCTTCACTGTTTTCTTGTCCTTCCTCTCACTATGTTCCATACATTTCTGTGTCACTAGACAATCAGTAGCATCAATAAACAGTCTTACTGCCACAGATCCCATACTATATTCGCATAAAAGGAACATAAGCCACGCCATTTCGTAAAAAAAAGTAGTACATATGCAGATCTCGCCTAGATCTATATATTTCATATTTATCTATATTATGATACAACGAGATGTCTTACCAAATTTACATATATCGCAATTCCTGCAGTCTCATCTTTTTCCATCGATCTAGTCCTTATATGTCGAATAGTAGTGAGAAAGAGTTTTATTAGGGATATACCTGAGCTAGGATCAGTGGATCTACTAAGATTTGGCCAGCACATAGATCTATATTGTTACAAATTATGACAAAATCATGCAAGAATGTTTTATTCATCAAATATTTTTGAAGATATGCTCTAGTTTTAGATTCTAGATCTGGCTCTATATTCATAATTCAGACAGGCCCACTCCATTGAAACTCATGTTGGCTGGCTTTAGACTTAGGGCTGTCTCGATGTCATTTTATTATTACAATATATATAGCAATCAGGTGAGATCTGGTTTTAGATCTCAAGGTCTGAATACAAAACCTAAATGTGATTTATATCTAGGTCTATATTTAAAGATATTTACTCTTCATCTAAAATCTAGAGATTAGAGACTACATCTAGGTCTAGTTCAGATCTGATACATGCTTGATAATAATATTCCATAGTCTTTTTCAATAATGGATCGGCAAATTTGATTACTTACGTAAATGTTTGCATAATTACTTACATAAAATTTTACTAAAGAAAAAAATGACAGGAACATACGTGAATATAAGCAGATAGATATAAAAGCCCGAGGGAAAAAAGAAACTTCAAGATAGTTAGGACAAGCTTTTTTTTTTAAGGGCAGACGAACAAACATTTTTAAAAGTCCATCTAGATTTAATTCCAGTCTAATTCCATCGATTTTCTATACAAAGGGCCCCTTCCTTGCAAAAAAATTTACGTACCTGTAGATGGTACTCAATTTTGTTGATTAAGTACTATTTCAGTGCCGGGAAAGGCCACTTTTTCACTCTCAAACTGCAAAAATTCGCCCCCCCCCCCCTAAACGGGGATATAAAACCTGCCGACTCATTAGGGGAGGACCCCCAAACCCACATGGAACCCCTCCTTTCTGGAGTTCCAATCATAGACTCTCAGGCGTCCCTCTGCAACCCTTTTTTTCTGAGCACAAGCTTTGAACCTACTGCCTGTTTTTGTCCCGCACTGTAACAATTTTTCCAAATGCTCTAATGTTTCTATTATAAATTCTCCCGATCGTAGAGAGGAAACTAATTACTAATTAAGTAACTGCTCATTCTTCCTACCGCAAATCCATATGGGGCTAGTTTCGGCAGTCTCAGCTTGTTTTTAAAAGCTTTGGGTCTTCTCTGGCCGTTCATGAGGAGATATTTATCTAGGAATTTACAGGCCTAAAGTGAACGGTCTCAAAAAATTCATGTAACGTGCCTCTGAATGAAACAAGAGAGCCAATCAAATTTCAGTGTGTTCTATGGCCCTTTGCATTTTCGAAAAGTGCTTGGTCAAAATTGCACAAAAAGTAGAAAAAAGAGTATAAAATAGAAAGAGATAAGAACTCAAGGATCAGACTTAGTTTTTGCTCCTTAATAAAATTTCAGTGTGTTCTATAACTCTTTCCATTTGCTAAAAGTGCGTGCTCGAAATTGCACAAAAACTAGAGAAAAGTTTATAAAATAGAAAGAGATAAGATCTGAAGCATAAAAATTAGTTTTTGCTCCTTAATGAAATTACAGTGTGTTCTAAAACTCTTCCCATTTGCGAAAAGGCATGGTCGAAAAGTTATAAATAGAAAGAGTCAGGACACCAGGCATAATATAAGTTTTTGCTCCTTGATCAAATTTCAAGTGAGTTTTATGACTTTTTCAATTTGCGAAAAGTGCATAGAAGAAATTGCTCAAAGAGGAGAAATAATCTTCAAAATACCCAAGCAAAATTTATTTTGCTCCTTAACAGTTTTACGTGCGTTTCATAACTTTTTCACAATTCAAAAAGTGTATTGGCTTTATTGCACAATGAAAGAAAAATAGACTTAAGAGTAAAAAGTTTCGAGGTATCCTTTGAAGCAAGCTAGGCTAGATTTATATATGAATATGTATATATATATATACATATATATATATATATATGTGTGTGTGTGTGTGTGTATACACACACGTTCATATATTTATATTTCTTTTTAATTTTTTTGATTTAACAAAAAAAAGGTCTCATACATATAAAAAATCAGTTTTGTGGTATATCAAAAGATTGTACAAATAATATAAAATAATGACTAAAACTGAAGATCTTTTTTGTTGCTTAAGTCTTATCTCATTGGCAAGGAGAGAATGGTAGTAACAACAAATTGATAAGATTAACACACAAACGGTTTCAGTGGAGGAATGTGATCGACAATGTCTTTTCTCAAAAAGGCACCTAAACAAGAGATATTGTTATTCAACAAATTTTTTCACCATAGTTGCAATTACTACATAGATATCAAACCCCTCTAAAAAACGTGCAGCTCCCGGTATAATCCAAGTATGCATTACGCATTTACTTTATAAGTCACTTCAAATGTGATTAGTATTCATTTACTCTGTCTGTAATCCAGAAACCAGCACTTGCAACTCCAGATCCAGCCGAAGCTCCATTTAAAAAAGCACCAGCTCCAAGTCCTGTCGCGCCTGCCGATTGTAGAGACCTGACAATTCCACAACCAAAGCCTAAGCCAGATGCAAGCGACATCATGCTGGCTCCAATAGATCCAGCACTAATACCAGCTGAAAGATTAAAAAAAAAACCAAAAAACAATAATCATAAGCTTAGTTTCTTTCGAATTTTTATTACAATATTGTTCTATTTGGTCAATTGCAAGCAACCAGGAGTGTTGCGGTCGGTTCCACAACATAAAAGAAACTGCTGTTTTTAAACATTGCGGTGAAATTCATGCACAGCTTTTT
>BLXT01004955.1:226869-238025 GCA_019648995.1 Plakobranchus ocellatus
GTCGAAATAAATCACCACAATCTATTGAAGCGATTTTAAGTGCCTTTATGTCTCCGAGGGAAACAATACTGTTTCCGCCCTAGACCCCACCTTGACTTTCTCTGAGCCTATATGTACGATGCTCATTCAGTAAGTGCGTGATTCGCTCTCCAACTTTACGCCAGTTTAGATGCAGAGGTAGAGGTAGTTGTTTCAGAGAGCAACAAGGTAGATGTAAAGACATGTAACTACGAGCAAAGCTCTGATAGTCGTTGTCAGTTTTGTAGTTTTTGTATAGCCTTTTTTCAAAGTAAAGTCTCAAAGCCTAAACATGTAGTTTTTTTAACTCCTCGCCCAGTATGAGGAGGGGGACCTTAGAGTAGGGCTAGAAGTATAGGTTAGGTTAGTTGTTCTTATTTCAAGAACATGAGAACGTAGGGTCTACGCCACCCATCAAGCAGCAGATGCATGTATAACCCTAGAATGCTCTTCATAATAATATAACCTAGCATGTAGTAAAATAACCTTTATAAACAGATGTGACCGTGTTATTGCATCAACGCAGAGTACTGGATCTGTCTTGTTTGTGTGACGTAAAAATATCAGTTAGGAAGCTTTGATGTGCCAGGCGTCACAGTGAAGATATTGAGCTAATAGATTAAATCTACTATACGATCCGATGACAGCCTAGGCACTATAGTCGTGTGGCCTGCGGTTATGGAACAAGGGATTCGGTAGCTATCTGAGGTTGTTTTTGTTATAGAAGCCACGGTAGTCTCCACAAAGGTGCCAACTGCCATTTGCTTTAGGCACCAGAGCTGTTTGATCTCCTATTGTGCCAATCTTTTCTATTTTACAGAAATTCTTTTTTTGGCGATGAGAAGTTTCTCGGCGTGAGCCATCGAGCTCGAGCAAAGACAGGAAGATAAGATATGGGATTGTGATGTCACATTCCATATTTGAAATTTCCTGTGGAAAATGTTGCCTGTACGGTATGGGAAAGTTTCTCACAGTTCCCCTAATGGCTGAGTATTGTTTCAATCATAGCTATTGTCTGTGTATCAATAGACTGGATAGAACACGGCTAAGGATACATGAAAATATGCTTCAAAAAGACGTCCGTGACTAAGATCTGCAGGCAAGTTGTGATCACACTGAAAGATCAGGGGCCGAAAAGAGGGCGAGTCATGCCTGCGACGATCAAACGAACTTGGCACAATCAGGACGTAGATTTCCAGTGACATGTTGCGTGAGGTAAAAGTTTGGATAATCATTCCGTTTGTTGCGTGGAGATGGAGGCGTGAACGACCAGGACCTGAGAGTCCAAAGGGTGTGGTTATGTATGCTTTGACAGAACGTTTGGCAAGCCATGTTGCTGGGATGACAGAGACCTGCGCACCAGTGTCCCCAAGAATCTGACCGCCTGAATATTTGTCTATCACAAAAAGTTGCTTATTGTCAGGACCAACACTTGTGACATTTACTGTTTACTCTGTTGATTGTCTCTCTGTGCTTTGTGATTTAGATTTGTAACAAGGAGGCAAGCTTTTCTTTGCATCTTTTCTGTGTTTGCCATGGTATTAGCAAAGTGTAGATTTTTATTTCGTTTGAGCTTGACATTTCTATTTATGGTATGTTGTAGACTGTCCTGTACAAGTTGTCGTCAATTTTTCTTAGACGAGGAAGTGCAAGGGGAGCTCGAATGAAGTGGCGGAGTTGTTGAAAGAATGAGTGTCGGAAAAAGAAATAACTTTCTCCGTTTCCGTAGGAGAGTCAGTGTCTTTTCCATCAGAACCAATGGTTAGTTGCACCTCAAACACTGTAAAGTTGAAAAGAGGTTGCTCTCGATCTTTTTAAGTCATCTGGTAGGCGGAAAACATAATTTTTTTTAAATGTGTCATATTTGATTGCTGGGTTGTAAGGTTTGAGAACGCTCAGGGTGCTGTCCCCATGTCTCGTGCTGTCATGACATAATAAAAGTTTGTGTCATCTGCTGCAATGTTTCGCAGAGCAAACTGCACCTTTGTCTGTGCGTGCGTGAGCCAAACTGCCGGACTTGTAAGTCAGAAAGCTGATGAAGTTAAAGTCGCAGTCTAGTTTAGTACTTGACGTTAAGTCACCTTTAAATATACTTACGTCTCACTTGTGGGTCATTAATGTGATGTTTGCCAAACAATAAATTCAAAGAAAAGGTTGTTTGAGGTTCTTGTTTTGTTTTCAAGACAACGGAATGAAGAAAGAGACGAGCATAACACTTAGTAATTTGTTATAGACCCCACTGCCTTGTTGGTTCGTTACAAAGATGGGTTAGCAGAGAGCCCGTGCACAAAACGGCAGTAAGCAAGGAAAAAAAGCATTGTTGTAATATCCTAAGCACAATCATGCGCCGAAACTTAAACAAAAAAAAGAAAACGATCTCGGTCAACAACGTTCAGGAATTTTATGATTCAGAACTGAATCTGATAGTCATTTGTAGCAGATGGCTCCAGGTCTTTATCTAGCGTCTTCTAGTGATTCTTATATCAAATAAATCTCTAAAATAGCAACATCAAATGTGCCTGCATTGCACCAAAAACGTAAGTAAATTTTTTTTAATGAATTTAATGAATCTCCTAGGACCTGCAGAGGTAAGATGAAAAGGGGCATTGTGGCGATTGTCACCATCACCCTGTGCTCTCACACCACAATATTATCATCTTTAAAGCCTACAAATACTTTCACAGAAACCAGCAACCAAGGACCCTATGGGCATTGAAGATTTTTTAAGTTTCTTTTTTTTTTCATTCTCTAAACATCGTTAAATGTATTTTTTTTCTTTCAGCCGAAAATACTTTAAACGATTGATATGCAAAAACAATGACACTAAATTTTCATTGTTGTCCATGTACCCTGATCTCTTTTTCCAATTTTAGATAATCTGGAGAGTATTTCTGGCTTAAAAGTAAAGGAAGAAAATCTTTATTATACCAGTTAGGCAGATGATAAAGTTGCTATGCTAGAATATGATGAACAACTTCATAAACTATAACATTTTGTTGTTTTAAATAGCTACTAAATGGACCTGCCTTTGAGTGAAAAAAAACAAACTGGAATGCATGGCTAGTTCAAAGAAATCCTCATTAACAAAGTACGCTTTCATTGGAAAATGAGAACAAATCAAACAAGTCACATAATTCAAATGTCGTGGCTACCTGATGATATAAGATGGTAGATGCACAATGAAATAAGAAAAAGAATGACCATCGCCAAAGATGCAATCCAAAAAATAAAACATATCTTGGCCAACAGAAACATAGATATGGACCCAAAATATGAAAAAAATTCGTGTGTTGAGGGTAACATCAACAAAAAAAAGTCCACTGAATCGGAACTGAGAAAGGCTAAATTTGAGCGATCATTAATAAAAACCCATAAGACAAAGGTAATTGCAATCTCCTGGACACTTTACCGGCACAAGGGATTTATAACATACAAGCATGTTTGCCCGTTCAAATGAAAAGACATTTTCCTGAACATAATTTACCTATCTTAGTGTCGCATTTAGTAAATAAAAACCATGAAATACTTATTGATTTTAAAAAAATATATTTTTGAGCATATAAAATCTAGGTTAGCCTTAAACTATATGCTGAAGAATGTCTTATAACATTACGGCTTTAAGCAGATTTCTCTAAACCTGAACAGGACCATAATCTACCCAACTTGGGTATACATGCAGTAAACAAAATGCAAAGAACGGTTGAAAAAAAAACTGAAAAATTCATGAACCAAAATGGGAACAAAAGAATTCGTCACCTGAAATATAGCCTTATTCCAATATATTTCTTGATTGAGATTGATTGATCACTGCTTTTGTAGCCAGACAAAAAAAAATGACATTCTTTCGCAAATGAAATGAAAATCTCAGAACAAAAACATAAACCAAACAAAGATGCTGTGCATAACGAAGCCTTAATAAGGTTTAATCTTTAAGTGAGGATCATTCATTGTCAGCTATGAATGGAATAATTTGTATTCTATCATTTTGAAGGGCTTGGGACTGCAATAATCAATTAAAAATTAATGTAGCAGCTGCCATGATTCATTCAGTATTTATGCCCTATGAACTCGAGATGTGATGTCCTTCACTCAGAACAAAAGTAAATCAAATGAAGTTACTGTTATATGACGCAACCTCAGTTCAATTTATCCTTGTCTGAGCTGGATCCTGAAGTCTGGAAGTTGACATCTTGACTCGGAGAGAATTTCAAGATCCTAGCTCTTTTAGTAATCCACTGCAATTCAAAATTTAAATGTAATTATAAAAAAAATCACCATGATAATTAAAGTAAAGCTTAAGTAAAAATTTTTACTATTGTAGCAATAATAGAACGCAAAGTTTGAAATAAACTTTAGCTATCGAGATACTCAATTCTAGATCTAAATCAATATCTAGGCTAATATTTTAATGTTGCTACCTGGTTTGCGATCACAATCTCAACGTGAATCAACAATTTCAAGATAGCGCCTTCTCTACTTTTCGGAACTTGGGCGATATAGAATCATCTTTTAATCTGAATCCTGGAACCAAATTTTGAGAAAGACTTGCCAAATTTAGGCGTATGGATCTCAATAAACGTAGATCTAGATTAGATTCTTGATCTAGCAATATCAAGATGATTTAAATTTATCAGGATCAGGCCCAGATTTAGATCTAGGCCTATCAGGATCTGGATCTACATGTAGACTGTAGTTTCCAATGAAATACCTGTTTCTAGATTTAAGATCAAGCTTGGGTGTTGATCTATGATTCCGATGAATTGAAACAGACTCTAAAGATCTAATCTAGAAGCTAGATCTAAATTTAGACTCTAGGCTAGGCTGAATCTCCATCTAGGCCTGCTCAATCTCGATTCGATTTAACCAAGCTTACAGATTTGTTTATGCTAGGCTAAGTTTAGGGCAGGCCTAGATCTAGATCTAGATATAGATCTATCTACCAGCTTTATTTGAAATAAGTGAATTATTACTTTTATATGATAGTTTGGTGTTGCTTTTAATCTCTTTGTCATAGCCGCGGTTTTAAATCATAACGTATTATTTTGTTTTTCTGGTTTGGATGTGTGTGTGAGTGCGCGCGCGCCTGTGTGTGTATGTGTGTGTGTGTGTGATTGCTGAAAATAGGTTTGTTGGAGTAAAAAATATGACTTTTTAAAATCAGTAACTATTTCTTGGTTTTTATTTACTAAATGCGACACTAAGATAGGCAGATTATGGTCCACAAAAAAATTAAGACTGTGCATAGAGCGGTTCAGGAGGAGATAGGACACAAACGTCAAGCCTAGATGTCGTTAAGCCTTTTATAATATAGATGGTCATCTCTGAAAAGTTTGAAAGCAAACTTATGGACAATAGGTAATGGTAGCCACAACAATCTTATAAGGTTAAGTGAGAAAAGGTATGAGTTCCAGACTGGGCATCTAAAGAAGAAGACAAAAAGATCGTAACTAGCCCTTACTATGAAAAAAAAAATCACACAAAATGTAAACAAAGTGCACAGAAACAAATGATCACCTAACCGAATTAAGTCGATCAAAGAACTTGAAGGCACGAAAATCAAAAGTTCCCGAAAATAATTTCACGGGCCTTAGAACTTCAAATAATGTAACATCTCAGCAAATTTTCTTCATTTCCGACAATGGTTAATCCATTTTGTTTCTTTTAGATTCTAAAATCCTAAAATTTAGACATTAAGTGTTTTGCCAACTATCGTACGGAATATAAATGGTTGGTGGCTAAAAGATGGACAAATTATTCTTTATCTGTGGCTAGGTATTCTATAGAAATACAATGCAACAGTGCGCTCCAACCATATCGACATCACGTAGATCGAAATTCTGTACATATGGATATTATATCAAGTCCCAATTATTTTGTTCTATTTGTCAATAAAAGAATAATTCTCCTATCAGCATGTTTTCGCAACCATTTTGCTTATATCGGCGTTTGTATGGCCTACTCTTAGGGGCTACTCTTTCCTGAATAATTTTTAACACTATTTTCAATTCAGCACTTCACATGCACACACACACACACTCACACACACACACATAGATATAGAAAACAAGCATTTGTTTTTGTAGGGTAAATCTACTTATACTTCGAACACTAGCAGCGCATAACAGTGCAAAAGTTTTTGAAAACTTAGGATAGAAGAGAGGTGAGGTTAAGCTCTTTGTCTTTCTGTTTTGACATATCGATATTCCCTTACATCGGTATAATACTCATAGTCCCCCCAAGTCGATATATTTGGAGTGCACTGTACATAATATTCTCTTCGGCTAAGCAGATAATTCAGTTTTAGATACAACAGTCACTATGTGAGGTTCACATTAAACAAAGTGTGTGTGTGTGTGTGTGTATATATATATACATATATATAGAGAGAGAGAAAGAGGGGGAGAGAGAGAGAGAGAGAGAGAGAGAGAGAGGGAGAGAGAGAGAGGGTTTTTGTATATAGCCAGTCCACAACAAGGTGATCTCAGGCTTTTAGGCCCTCCGTCAGGCCGGGGCGCCGATGGCGGGGCTCGAGCCCGTGACAGAAGGATAGATAGATAGATAGACAGTTAGATAGATAGATAGATAGATAGATAGATAGATAGATAGATAGATAGATAGATAGATAGATAGATTTGGTACAATTTCAGGCTTTCTAGCCCTCCATCAGGCTAGGGCGTCTGTTGTGGGGCTCGAACCCGCGGCAGAAAGGTCACTGTAGATAGATAGATAGATAGATAGATAGATAGATAGATAGATAGATAGATAGATAGATAAAGAGAGAGAGAGAGAGGAGAGAGAGAGACAGAAAGGGATATACATATATATAATATACATACATACATATGTACGGTAACAGAAGCTAATTACTATAGATAAGATGCGACGCAACATAACTTTCTCTAATGTTTTTTTTTTTTTTTTTCATGAGGCAGAACAGGTGGTTCAGAACTGATTGACAGCTAATCGAACCCGCTTCTTTCATTTGATCTAGTTGGCTATTAGCAAAAGATGGCAGATGGCAACAAAGGAGGCTCCACGTCTAAAATATGGGTACTTGTTTGTAAAATCAATCACTAAGGTCGTAAATCCATTTATTTCTCTGTGTGGCAATTTATTTTTTTTTAAGTCCATCTCATTGATTTTTGCCTTCCTCCGCTTTGACTTTCTCCATTTTTTTTTTTACATGACCTCACTTGATTGTCTATTTTAATTATATGTTTTTTGTGCGCTCCCTGTCTATAATTGTATAATTTGCTTTATTTTCCTACTTTCTTTGTAAATTAACTTTCTGAAATCTTGAACGCTTTATTCCAATTTTTTTTTCTTTTCCTTCCATTAATACACATGATAATCAAAGAAATACTCGATTTGATGAAAGACAGGCACTTATCAAAAAATGTAATTTGATGAAAGACAGGCACTTATCAAAAAATGTAGAAGCTAAATACAAAGACATAAACAAAAAAATCAAGATAAAATGCAATGCACCAAATGAAGAATGGATTAATCAACAATAATGTGAGGAATTGGAGCAAAAGCTAGGTAGACAGTAAATTCATGTATGCTAAAATTAACGACATCAGTGGTAAGAAAACCAAATGCAGTAGCCATGGCTGCATCGAATCAAAAGACGGGACAATGTTAATGAAAAAGAAAGAAACGCTTAACAGGTGGTCAGAATGTGTTGAAGATCTTTTTAAAATGATAGGTGCAAAAAGCCTGAAATGAAGAATAACATAGAAGGTTCAAGTAACCTTCAAGAATAGGTAAAGGTGGCAATAAAGAAAATAAAAAATGGAGAAGCCACAGGATCAGATAACTAGTAGAAATAATTACAGCATTGTATAATTTAGTAATAGATCTGACACAAAACTGCATTATATACGATAGTGGTACAATTCCAGATCTTTCTAAATCTGTTTTTATAGTACTGCAGTATTGCTTAAAAGACCAGGAGCAACTGAATGTGAACTTCATAGAACAATGAATTTAATGAGCCGTTTTACAACAAAATAGATTGCGCAAGAGTCTAAGACCAGAAATATATGCACAATAGTTTCGCTTTATGCCCGATAAAGGGCTTAGGAAAGCAATATTCACTTTGTCAATGCTTATTGAAAGGTTTATGGAAATGCAAAAAAGATCTCTTTCTCTGTTTCATTGATTATTTTAAAGCCTTTGACAAAGTAAGATATGTAGCGTTGTTTCGTCTGCAGGAAAAATTAGAAATTGAGCGGAAAGATCTGAGAGTTATAAAAAAATTTACTCTGAGATCAAACTGCACCTATAAGAATTGAAGGAGAACGCAGTGATTTCAAATCCATCAAAAGGGGTGGGAGGCAGGGATGTGTAATGTCTTCTAATCGCTTTAACCTATTTAGATATAATCTCAAGCTTAAAAATAAATGGAGAGAATCTTAATGATCTCAGGTATGTAGATGATACATTTTTAATGGCAAAATCTGGTGAACAGCTCCGAAAACTTTTAAATACTGTACTTTTAGAGAGCCAAAGAATAAGGTTGTCTTAGAAATTAAATAAAACGGAATGTTCGGTAATCTCAAAGAAATTTTCTAACCCAAAGTGCTATCTCACTAGCAAAGGCGAACAAATCAAAGAAGTTACAAAATTCAAATATTTAGGTTACTTGATAAATCAAATGGTAAATGCACATTTGAAGCAAGTATAAGAATAGCCATGGCCAAAGATACATTCCAAAAAAAAAAATGAAGCCAATACTGGCAAACATAGATATAGAAACCAAAAAAAGGGTAATGAAAACATAAAATTGTCAGTACTTCTGTATGGTAGTAAGTGTTGAACAATAAACAAGGAAACAGAGGCAATAGAGAGGTGTTTGTAAGACAAATGATAAGGATATCTTGAACAGAAAAAAAATCCAATAAATTGGTACTGAAAGAGGTTAACTTTGAACGATCCCTAATTAAAACCATAGCACAGAGGCAACTAAAGTTTTTAGGTCATATTTGCCGACACATGGTTTTAGAACACTTAGCAATCACCGGAAAGATTGAAGGTAAACGCAGTAGAGATAGATAGAGAATAATTTTTATTGAATATCTTATGGGCAATAGGCAAGGGGAGCAACAACAACCTTATTAAATTAACTGAGAATAGATTTGAGTGGAGGAACATGATCGCCGATGTTTGTTCCAGACAAGGCACATAGATAGAATACATAATGATCTCCCTGACACGTTTCTTTAGTATCTATGCCTATCAAAATAAACATATTAGTAGTACATTACTATTCATCTGCATATTATTCTATTACCCAATCTGCATGAATCATTATTTTTTATTGTATTTCATCTTATTTTCTCTCTGCCTTTCTCTCAGATATTGTTTGCCTTCCTGTTTTTTGCATTATCGATATTTTCATCTGGATGGTTGATCTTCGAAAAATTCATGTAAGTATGAAAAAGTTGTAAAACCCACAACAAATTTTGAAAGTAGTTACGAAAAATCCGTAAGTATTAAAATTTATATTGATGTAACAAAGTAAAATAACGTTGATACATAATAAGAAAGTATCCCATCCTCAACAAGTTGGATTATTCAATGTAGAATGGAGTAAACCAGACGATTCAGAATTCATTAGCTGTCATCAAAATTTTTATTATTTTATTTTCCCACTATCTATTGTTTACCTTATAGAATAGGCAATTGATTTTTCATTTCATATTTTAAATTTTTTTTTAAGCTAGATCTAAATCTAGCTTTAAACGCTCATCTATGTAATAACCATTTGCATAGCTTTTGCTTAAATGTTACTAGAACGTAATTATTGCAGTGTTGAAATATTAGAATAATTTTGATCGACAAAACTCTTCAAAAGTCTTTAAGATGCGAAATATTTAGAAAGTAAAAACAATAATCTGTTTCTAGGTTATACCTATTTTCATTAAGCATTTTCCGTTTGCTTTCGAAAGTTTTTGTTTCATATCGATACGGAGTGTGTATTTTTTCATCTTGTGAGATGTTTGCCCAGAACGTATGTTTGGTATGTAGCTACGTGGAGGGCAAAAATTACATTCACAGTCTTGTTCAAAAGAGCAGATAACGAGGAAAATAACCTATAGATTCTCTGGGTTTTTTTTTTCTTGTATTTGTTTTTTGTTTTTTTTTTTTATATAAATTTTTGGAGAGGTAAGAACAATAAAAGATGAGTGCTGCCAATTCCTATTGTTAGCTATCGGGGCTTTAGGTTTTTGCATGGAGACAAAATTACAATATCCATAATCAGGAGTCTATAATATAAACGCATATATCTATTTAGAAGTGAAATGATTAGTAAAAATGATCCATAGCTCTCTCTATATATACATATACATATTAGAATTATCTTCACTTTACCAAATCATTGAAATTGTTTCTTACGTATTTTATAGGAACTCGCAAGCAGTAGATCGTTTGAATAATATAAGAGGATAAAGAGGGGGAAATAAGAAAGAGTTAGGGTAAGAGTCACATAGAGAAAAAGAAAGAGAGAGAGTATGAGAGATAGAGATAGAGAGAAGGAGAGAGATCCGATATAAAAAAGAAAATCAGTCACAATATATTTAGATCATCTACAAATAAGAACGAGTGTTTGTCATCTTTAGGTTTAAAAATTAGATTATTTTTCGTAAATTAAATTTTCCTAGGCAATGGAATAGTTCTTACAAAATTTTGTATCGCACGTCAGGATCTTATTTGCCTCGTTTTAGGCCGGAAAACGTTAATAGTAAGTTTAAAATGGCACGAATTCTTCAACTTTGCCTCCATCAAAATAAACACTATAAGCTGAAACATCGAGATCATTTCATTCATTATCCGGATAATTATCTCCACTATCTTTGTCGTCATTTCTGTTATCACCCTAACGAAAATTTTACCGGGTATTAAAAAAATATATTTCAACCTCTTTTTCAGTAAAATTATAGTCATCGATAACACTTTTGATCGTTATTATCAGTATTCTCCAACTTTTATTCCTCTGCCTCTTCCTTCTCCTCCTATTCCTCCTTCTCCACTCTAACTTCCCTTTTTTCATCCTCGCCCTCTCATTTTCTCCTCCATCTCTTTCTCTTACTCCTCTTTCTCCTTCTCCTCCTGCCTCACTTCTTCAGCATCCT
>BLXT01004955.1:256967-269606 GCA_019648995.1 Plakobranchus ocellatus
TGTTGAACTATTGCCGCATAAAACTTGCATAAGAGCTGGCTAAAATGCAGGCCTACGATAATGTTCTGACTGCAGTGTAACTATTTCTGGCAGCAGTTCAGAGTCTACGATGTTTAAGCCCAAGTTGCCGATCAATTCAAAGACAATTTGACAAAAAAACATACGACCTCATTAGAAAACACTTAAGCCTGGATATCCACGCTAGAATGTAATAATTACTGTTCCAAATGAAAAATATGATCACATGATCTTGCATGAGTAATTTGCACATGCTGCAAGTTTCATGTGTTATGGTTGAAGCTAAAAATAGACTGCCTTGTTTTGAAATCTGCCAACAGATCTATTTGCTTGCTGGAGTTTGGAAATTGTTTGATAACTTTATACGTCTATTTTTCTTAGAGGATTCAACAAAATGATTTTAACCACACTGTGTAAAATATTCCTGCGAAAATTCTGTTCTTTCAAAGAATACTTGAAACTAATCTTATTCAGTTGAAGCCTAAATTGCAAACCATGTTGCTTTCCGGGAAACCGAAACGTTTTTTTTTCTCGTCATCAAATTGCTTTTCAAGATACCCTGACCTGCACGCCGCTAAAATTATCGGTACTTTAAATAAAATGATAAAAATATAATTGTCTGCCTCTGAAAATAATTTGTGGGCGTAAGCGTCCTTCAAATATGACATTGTCTTTCTATGATGAGGGTGACTTAAGCCTAGCTCTTGGTGAGGGTGACTTAAATACATGTATAGAGACCTGCTTTTGGTGTGAGGACTTAAATCTAGCTAATGCTGAAAGATCAAGTTCTAGGCCTCCGTTCAGTGTGAAAGGCTTCAGTCACGTGAAAAGGATAATACATTCTGGAATCACAGAAGCCTAATGCTGCATAATGTTTACCATGGGACACAGACCTGCTCTTGGTATGAGTGACTTTAGGATAGCTAATGGTCGACTATGATACAGAGGCCTTCTCTTGACAATGACATAGAGGCCTGCTCTTGATATGAATGACTTTAGGGGCTTCTCTTGATGTGACTGTAGGATAGCCAATGGTCGAGTATGACATAGAGGCCTACTCTTGATGTGGAAGACTTTTGCCCAGCTAATAATCGAGTATAACAAAGAGCTTGGTGTGTTTGATTTAAGAAAAGCTAATAGGGGACAATGGAATTAGCAAGCGATACTCTAGTTTGACACTGACAAGCTTTAAGAGATATCCTTAACTTGTCCTGAAATCTGAATTGATATATTGTATGCTCAGCAATAATTCATATTGCAAACCCCCATATGAATTAAACAAAGTTATATTTATTCTTTGCATTATTTTAAAAATTATGAGAAACCAAAACGTCACTATACAATATAGCGGACAATAACTTACCCAATGCAGAATGTATGCTTTGATCTAAAACCAACACCATAAAATTTCGAAGTTCAAATCGCTACGACACGTTGGATCTACATTTTTTTCTGAGAAATATCCACTGATTCTACTTACTGTAGATACGAGAGAAAAAAGGAATGAAAATTTCGTCCTATCCAAGAAATTGCCTATTTGGTACTGGTTACTGGTGTTAAAACATTGAGATGTGAAAAGTAGCTTTGTTTAGTCAATTTTCTGTTTTCTGGCTTCCGGTACCAGCGGAAAAAATAAAGGTAAAAATTAGCCATTGGCATTTTTATGTAGGATAGGCAACTTGACACCTTCTTTTGTCCCGCCTACGCTTACGTACAGTGCGGACTGTTGATACATTACTTGTATAAGCACGCCCACTACTAGACCTCTACAATCTCCGAACTCGATAAAAACGGACAGACTTAGGAGACAGTTGGTTAGTGACGGCATCTGAAGAATATTATTGTCACGAATTGCCAACAAAGATGTCTATAATATCTACACGTTAAAAGATGTCCGTGTTTGCCAGTTATCGCTCTACTTCCGGGCTCTGAAGGAGTTAATATTATCCTTATATATTTTCATCATCAGGTTTTTTTCCTATGTAAGTTCAGAGGTGTATGTGTTTGTGCATTTGTGTGGGTGGAGGCGAGAAATCGTTGAGGCTTGTAGAGATAGCTGGCTCACCCAGAAACTGACTTCTGTCAGAGATTTGAATCTTCAAGTTGCGCTTAGTCGGATGAGGGAAAAAATGAGAGATCATAGAGCAGAGAGTGGGCTGGAAATTACAACGAAATCTGTCATTGGGTAGAACTTGGGGTCAAATCACAGGCTGAGAGGACCCGTAAATATTAAACGACTCTCTTGATTCTCTGTAACAAAATATAGCAACGTTACATCGCAGTGTCAGGGTTATCGCAGATAAGCTATATTTTGTTACCAGGGACAAAGTGAGGCGGTGAAAATGTATCAACAGTTTACCAGAGATTTCGAGTCAATGTTGTTATATGTACCAAGTACTCTGGTTTAGTCTGGTGCATTAATCGATCGCTTTCAAGCACGTTAAAGAATAACTATATTCGACGTCGTTCTCTTACGTCATACAGATTGCGAGAGAAGGAGAGATTTTTTCTCAAAGACTTGATTGATTTTTATTGATTTAAATGGCCCATGACCCCAACATAACATATGCGTAACATGTACAATGGCATGGATCAGTACGAGTAAGACAAAGCTATCCTGCAAATGTTGTACACTGACTCGTCAGAGAATAAGCAAACTCACAGATTTAAAGCGTCGAAAGTTATCAAAGCTAAAATCGAGATTGAACAAAAACTTTAAAATTGCCTAAAGGTATTAAATTTACATTCACATGGAAATCATTAATGAACTACTTATTACAGAGTCCTAATGATGCATTTTTACTATATTGCTCGTTACTCTTTCACTCTCTCTCTCTCTCTCTCTCTCTCTCTCTCTTATTAAATTTTACTGTATTTACCCTTAACGGTATTGCGGTTTGGAAGATATTTCTCTCGAAGTCCCATTGTAGGGTGGCGGTGGAGTTACTGTGGTGCAAAGTGTGAAATAGCTCAGCTGATGACTTGGCAACTTGAACCCATTAATCTCCTCTTCACTTGAGAGAAGAAAATAGATTTATTGCCCATATTTTGACAATCCCTCGCGATACCAAAACGGAGGGAACAAACAAGTTTGCTCATTTCAGATACTAAATTCTTCTTTTAATCTTGTCTTTGTTTTAAGTTTGTAAATAAAATTTTCTAGGGTAGTTGCTAGCATTCATTATGAGCAGTTTGTAGCAGTATTTCAGAGCAAGTAAATAGCAGATAGCATACATATAATATCGATCATTTTCGCTCAGGATCAAATGTTAGAAGTTGTCTTGGCAACATTAAGTATCACTTTACAAAATTTCAGATGTATTTTCTCAACAGATCATGTCTTAAAACACTCCAAACGTCACATCCATACACCAAAATTGCTATTATCTTAATTTCTTATATGATGAATAATATCATTGGATCTAAAGGTTTATAAGCTTCACAGAAGCTTCTCATGTTAGAACATAATCTATTTGCTTTACTTCACAAGTTTCTAAGCATTTTGTCGAAATGGCAGCCGAGGAGAAGATAAATTAGAAATAATCGATATAGCTTCCTTTTTTATAGAATCATTTCTCTGGTTGCTTCAGAATTCTACCATTCCTGAAACAATCATTTTTATCTTAAGATTGTCTGTCACATCTTGTTTACAATATTTGTATAAGCAATAAAATCATCTGCATATAAGATACTCTCAAGTCATTCATTTGTAAACAGTTGGACACCATTTTGTCATGAATGATTTTAAAAAAATTTTCATTTCAGAAACATACTTAGAGAAAAGGAAAGGACTTAATATGAAATTGGAGAGGACGCATGTAAAATGTTCAATACCGTCACATTTTCCGATTCGATCACCTGATACATTTTTATACATTCCAAGTCTTTTTTATTTAGGGGAACACTACTAAAGGCTTCAAAAGATATTACATATAACCTTAGAAAATTCGCCACCTGATGTGAAAGGATAGTTCTTGACAATAGCATGGTGAGAAAAAATATAGTCTTAATACGAGTATAACCGTCACGAAAGCCTGCCTGGGATTCAGGTATTAATTTACTGAGTTCGGCCCACTTGCTGATATGAGAGATCAGTATTGAAGAAAATTCTTTTTGTTTTTGGGGGGTTTTTTTTATACTACTTGGCAATTGAAATGTATTCTTGGGGAAAAAATGTCGCCATAGTTTAAAAAAAAAGAAAAAGGTTGTGGGTTCAAAACCCGGAGAGAAACCTCAGGCTCGAAAAAAAAAGGTAACAGGGAGACACCTAGGAATCACGACTTTGGTGGGGCCTGGCTCCCTTAGAGTGTAAGAAGTTGAGGGCCGAAACACTTGCCTGAGGCTGGTTTCTTCTCTGAAGACTCCCTGCTGTCCTGCTCTCACATGAGTGTCGCTCTATCTACTCTTATTTTCGGGAAATACTTCAAGATTGTCTGTAACATCGTCTCGAGTTATCATATACTGCTTTGCATTTATTTATTTCATCTCACTTGTTGCAGCGACTATACATTCTTGTATCAAGGCATTTGCCTTGTTGAAGCTTTTGTCATTCATATTATGTCTAAATTGATCGTATGAGTTTCTTTAACAGTATTCATAGCTCTTCCTTGAATGTATTTTGCAGTTTTCCGTTCCATTTCAGGTTAGTTAGTGTGATCTTCAGAACAGAGCCAAGTGAATGATCATTATACCCTTGTCTGTGATAGAGAATGGAAAGCGGTTAGACTCTAGGCGAGGTGTGATTATCAAACGCAATAATGTCAAATACATTATGAAATAATCAACAAGGGTTTTTCCCTTTTGGGCTATGCACGCAACATTGCCTTTTTTTACCCCAGGGGATTCTGTTTTTCAAAATAGAGTTTTTTTTCTTTTTTTATCAAAAGGTGACAAGTTGTTTCCCAAAAGTATTTACAAAATTTGGGGCGCATGTACACCTAATACCATTAATTTCAGAGAAGACATCATTGGTTCTTAAAAAAGGCCACACATTGTGCTCAACAAAGCAGTTGTTCAGAATGCCCGAGCATGATTCAAGGCCTCTAGCTATATAATCCATTCAACCTATTCATGCAGTTCAGATAATTCATGAAAGTTATTTTTAAGCTATCAATATCTTTAATAGTGTCATTTGCATACTTAGGTAAAAATTGTATAGAAGTAAAAGTAAAATAACATTATTTTCCATTTGGGAACATGATTTATATATCTAAAAGTAAGCACATACATTCTCACATCCACACATCAGTCTGCGTAAATATAGTTTGAAATTTTCTTTTTTCACAAATACGTCAATTCCAATAGTAACTTAATGTTGGAAGGCAGACAACATTGTTTAATAATCACAGTTGTAGATCTGCGAAAGAGCAAAGGAACTGATAAATTACTAAAAGCGGGATTTTAAAGGAGTCAATGTTCACAAATGATTCAGTGGACCGGGCTACTCCCTATGTGGGTTGTTCTGCTCATGCCCCAAGATTGATGGTCGTAGTCCTGTCTGTTCATCACCTGTGCTGCTTCTCGGATTCCGGGTTCACTGTTGTTTTTCCTCATCATTAACTGATCGCTGGGGATTCCCCGCCAAAGCTACACCCGAATAAGGGCCGGATTTCTTCGTCTCGCCAGCTCCTCCATAATGTTTTTCATTTAAGCTAATTGGTACCATAAATATTCTTTGGGATTATGTCCTAAATTTCGCTTTGATGTGTTTTTGAGTTTGATCTACGCTTAGACACCCCAGACAACCCTATTTTTTCATCAATTTTTTTCCGTGCTGCTTTCAGAATGCATTTGTTTCCATCCAGCCTCTCAGCCTTTCTTACAGGAAAAGAACTCTCATTTACTTCGTGAAAAGAGAGACATCATTCACATCTGTTGATTTCTCTTATTTTCATCTTATGGTCTTAAATTATTGTAGAATGTGTCTGATAAAAATTGAAAAAAAAACCCACCAGCTTGAACTAATGGAAAAATAAAGTCAACGGAATAAAGTATTATATTTAAACGTTTTACCGCTATTGCCTTCATCGGTTATTACATTACAGAAAATTTAGCAACAGTGATTGTTCCCTTGACTTTTTGTTTCTATGAATTTAAATTGATGGTTGTCTTTCTTATTTTTATTGCTACTATATCAACCGCCCCTACATCCTCAAGGTCCTTTAGTTAATATTTTTGTTTCTAAGAGCGGTGTTCCTTAATTTTCCTATATTGCACTTAGAATGTGTATCTAGTGCAAGAATTTAAAAGTAAGACACCACTGGCTTTGCTTATGATCTTATACAGATTAAATATATAAGACCACATCGACGTTAACCTTTCCTGTCCAAAGTTCTAAACCACCCTTTTTTTTAATTTTGTTTACTGGAAAGAATTGTTTTCTATTTTTTCATTTTTTTTTTTTCACGACTATTGCCATGAAATCAAATATTGTCAAGCTAAATAATATGCCATTTCTTCGCTACAATGTTACACTGAATTGCATCAGTAAGGTGAGGCGCCTACTTTAGCCCCACTCTTTATACCCACTGGTGTATATTTTCGTGCATAATAAATGAGCACAAAATTAATGTCCTTGAAAAACTCCAAACCAAAAACGCATCGATGAATGAGTTTTAAAAAGTATTAATCTTATAAATTTTAATGCGACATTTGCCCTTTTATAATATTGTTCTTAGACATGGATGTAAATTTTAGTAAAGGAACTCATGCGTGGATGGAATAATAATTTTGTAAAACCTCTTTTACATTAACTAAAGTTGAACCAAATTTAGCTACTTCATGGTAATGTGAAATATGATGAAGAGAGACCGATGGGGCTTTGTTAAGCCTGCAAAATACTCCCCGATTTAAAATGCGTGCAAGCAGAGAGGTCACTTTCTGGTTGTGGCGGTTCTAAGAGGATCTTCAAAAAAACTACGTCACTATAAAACTCTTCCTCACAAAAGTCGTGCTGTCTGGGTCACTTTGAAAATCCGAAACTGAAAACGAGCCTGGTCCCAGTATCTTACAGCTCTTCCGAACCAGGTCAAAATAAGCAGCTCGGCACAGATTTTCTCTGCTGCAGAGTAAAGCACACCCGAGGTAAGACTCCACCTTTGATTCAGTAAGAATAGAGGTCACGTTGTTTAGAACTGTAGACAGATATGTTGAACCTTCTGCTTCCCTTAAAGCCTTGTCGTCTGAAACATCAGAAAATAAAAGGAAAACGATAAAATCACTCAAGTCCAAAGAGTGGAGTTAGAGATAATGAATGACATGCCGTTAAGTTAAATTGTTTGGGTCCTTCTGGGTGAGCTGGATAGGGGAGAGAACAGAGGAAGGCGACCTGCTAATGCCCTGACAACTCGCTGGCAATGTGATAAAGACTAGATTAGACTAACTTGTATCGGTCTCAGAGCAAGTCTGTAGAAATCATCATGCAGCGTCATGTGAGATGTATTATGGAGAAACGAGAAATTAAAAAAGGATCATAAAAGGGAAAGGAGGTTTTTTTTTTTATTATGTTTATTTATCATAAAGACTTACAGCAGCTGTATTTACTTTGCTAAGGCAATATTTGTGCTAGCCTTGCGAATAAGTGTTTATGAAATTGAGATGAGCTGCAGACTTCACTCGAATCATAAATAGTGGATGTAAGATTGTTACCTGGTTCCCTCCACATTTCTCTCTCTCTCTCTCTCTCTCTCTCTCTCTCTCTCTCTCTCTCTCTCTCCTTCCTTCCCTCTCCTAAGACTTACGCTTCCCACAGACCGCGTATCTGAGACTGTGACAGGGAAACAATCCGAGAGAGCCCGTACGATGTAACCTTCCACAAGTCCTGCTGATGTCACTGTTATTTATCCAGGGCGCATCGGAAGCTATGAAAGACCCGTCAGTCCACAAAGGTCTTGCCGACAACTCATCAAGTCTCAAAGCCAGCCAGAGGCCACCCAAACTTTCCCTTCTGAAGGATGGAAGGACGAAAATAATCGTTTGGGGCGTAGAGGGGGGGAGGGGGGGGAGGGAGAGAGGATTGCATCAGAGTAGGATTTTAGAAAGTACCAAAAAATCACGCTATAGTTGTTACTCTTTGAAAGTGAAGTCGAGGACGATCACTCTATTAGTACTAGTAGTTCGGCTAAACAACAACACTGCAGCTGATAACAAGCAGACATAATTTTAAAAAATCATCTATTGCCTCTTCTTGTTCTCTGCATAAAAATGGCATATTTTGTGGACGACAATTTGGTTGGGGGACTGGCGAGAGAAGCATTCAACTTTTGATCCCCCTATGTTTTGTCTCATCGTATATTCTTGATGTAAAAAAACACCCAAGGTCACTGCTGAAATCGCTATAAACCTCAACACATCAACATTACACACATAGTGGGGGAAAAAAAGGTTGGCCAAAGAGAAAGCTTAACGCTTAGAAAGTAATTGGAACAAAATAGGATCAAGCCTCAGAATTACATCAATTTCTTATTTCAAGCAAATGAGAGAATGAGCGGCAATACAAGAAACTTCATTATAAGACCGTCAACAATTAGTGTTAGAGGGGCCACACAAAAGTCAGTTTGATATCAAGGTGGAGATAGTCCTCATTGTTATAACGCAATCTCATTGGGATTTTTCTTAAACACATAGATTGATCTGAACTGAAAAAAGAAATAAAACACCTGTCTGATGTTTTTGTTTCAGTCCGCAGATCAGCCCAACCGGGGCTCAAAATATAATAGTTTAAGTTATAATTTTGTAATTTTGGTTTCAGATTCATGTTCAGCATCGAATTCGACTGTAATCTGATGCAAAATGCATACTTAATTAACCATTATTGACTTTAACACACAATTATGATTTTTCGAGAATTGTATGCATTAATTTACTGTCTCTTTATAAGAAGGCAGTTTCTCTCTCTCTCTCTCTCTCTCTCTCTCTCTCTCTCTCTCTCTCTCTCTCTTTCTTTCTCTCATTCTTTCTTTCTCTCTCGCCCCCTCTCTTTTTGTTTCTACATTTGTTTCTTTCTTTCTCTCTCTCTCTCTTTCTCTCTCTCTCTCTCTCTTTCTCTCTCTCTCTCCCTCTTTCTCTCTCTCTCTATCTATCTATCTATCCATCTCTCCCCCCCCCTCTCTCTCTCTCTCTCTCTATCTATCTATCTCTCCCTCTCTCTCTCTCTCTCTCCATCTCTCCGCCCCTCTCTCTCTCTCTCAATCTCATTCGTGTTTTTCTTCTTCGTCTTCTTCATTTATTGAACACTATAACTTCTGTACTTTGATCTAAACCCACAGGTATTTTGATGCTTTTTTTTTTTTGATCTAGTAAATTCTTTTAAAGCTAAAATCGAGTCGTTATAAAGGCACACTAGACGATCCATAGACCTAGGGCTATGTCTTTACTTTGCATTTGCTAAAACATCTCGCCTTCATTAACAAAGCCAGGATTTCACTTATGCACCCTTGGGTCGAGTAATCTTTGATATATATATATATATATATATATATATATATATATATATATATATATATAATATGTGTCTGTTTTGTTATCTTTCAGATTATCAGGTAATTGGGGTTTATATTACGCTAGTTACATGCTCTTTGTGCTTTTTATGCTGTTGCCTTAATATTACAAAGTGTTGTGGAGTTATTTTGAATATTCTTCGCGCGATGTGAATCTATCAATCTCTACCACTGTTCTGCGTTCATTTGACATTATTTCGACTCTTGCATGAACATATTATCCATAGGGGTTTTTTCCCGTCTGTTAGACCGTTTATATATATATATATAGGCTTATCGTTTCTCCATTCTTTATGAATACCTTTTTATCTATGTGTCTGTCTGACTGTTCATCTGATCAATATCCTTACCTAACGTCTGCAGACAGCTGGAAAACATAGTTGAACTCCTCAGGTGTGCTGAGAATGGCCAGCCCATCAAAGCCCAAACCTTGACAAGCTTGCTCCGCCACCAAGTAGTTAGCTTCAAAGTACAGCAGTGAGAATCGACCCTGCATGTCCGGGCTGACGCCTTTAGTGGCGGAGATGTTGATGCCAAGAACAAGGAAGCAGACAGGGACGAGCAGCTGGGACGCAATTTTTACCTGCTGCATAGTGTCTGGGTATTAATTAAAAAAAAAAAAAGGCGTGTTTGCAGCAAAGGCTCTTTTTAAAATGATCTTGGTTAGCGAAGCAAAAATATTTTTGCTGCTGTTTTCTAACGGCGGGTTTGATGTGGCAGCAGATCAAATTGATTCTCTGCAGCTAAGCTGAAATGCTTAGATTAAATATGCAGTTCTGGAAACGATTAGAATATTTTAGTTAGCCCTTGTCATATTCTAGTCCATTATTGGATGGCTTGTGTAAGACTTAAAATGCTTTCGCTGCAAACTAAAATTTTAAATGATGCGGACGTTCTATGCTACATTTAAAGAAACAAAATATTTCATCTGCTAAAGTTTAGATTTAAATCCAACAGCACCTGTCAATGTCATCTTGACAGCTGACGAAATAATATGATCAGATAAAATACCTTAGGTTAACCAGGATGGTACAAAATATTTTTTTTCAAAAACTTATTCATACCCGAGATGAAAGTTTCAATCGCAGCTTAAATGTCCAGATGCAGCCTCCATTCCGCTAGATTTGTTTATTTTTCTTGCGTTTAGTAGTGTTTTTAATTTTAGTCGTAAAGGTTTCAGTATTACAGCTGACATTGATGACTAAATCGATAACTTTTTGTATGAATATATATTGATGGTTTCAAGGTTATATCTCATGATTGAAGCTTAGATATTATGTTGCATGTTTAATTAATTTTTCACACGATATCTAATATTCCAACATTTGCAATTCTCATGAACATTTCTTTATTTGGAAATTTCTGCTAGTAAACGCAACGTTCTAGTTTAATGAGATTTGAGAACTTGATGCCATTTCAATTCTTAGGGTTTTAAGAGGCGTCTTTAACTCGCCATCAAATCTGCAGGTTGGAAACTACCAGCTACTATATGACTATATAAAGGTCGGAAATATGAAGGGTGGAACAATAATATTTTGAGTATAAATTAAATGCTCGGAAATCAGGGATTAAATCTAATGAAACATACGATGCTCTCCGTGAACCTTTTTATGAATGCGCTAAAGTTCACCATTATGCGGGGAATTCTGCTGTAAATAAACAGTGTGAATGTAGAACATCCCATCTTATTTTCCACTTATTTGTTGCTTTAAAAATCTCATTAGTCTCTTTGTTTCATGCCCATTTGTTCATTTTTTCTGTTTTTATAAGTTATCTGTGTAAAATTTCTATAACGAGAAAAATATGCAAATACCACTCTCCCGTATAAATGAAAAAATATGCTTCTCTAAATTGTTTTGCTTGATTTTATTTTAATGTATTATATTACATATTTTTTTTTCATAATTTGTTAGTAGTATAATTATGACGGGAGGGTCAGGCTTACTACGTTACTGCAAAATTTGAACAAATTTATAAACAATGCATTTTTATGAAGGTTAGAAATTAATAAGAAAAAAAAAATAAAGACACGAGATATCCAAAATAACCGACTCATTAACTCACCCGACACGGTGGTAGGATTCGATCCAAAACCATCACTACAAAATCAAAAGTTAAAAACGCTGAAGCACATTAAATCTATAGTATGGTAAAGAAATTAGCACCAAAATTAATCGTTTAGAAGTTGTATATGGCACGTAAAAGGAAAATGAGTTCGTCTCGTCCAAGAAAATGCCGGAATGGAACAGGCAATAAAATTTAATATTATGAGGTCAAAAGTATGCCTGCAGCAAATGCATTTCGGGCAACTAGGAGGGAACAAAACAAAAGAAAGTCGCAGGTTTTTTGCGCAGGTCTAGTATAGGTAAGGGGTGAAGCGGTAGCTCATCTGGTAGGGCGGTTGGCTACCAAGTAAGAGGTTCGGGGTTCGAATGCCAGTCCGGACCAAGCCAATTTTCCATTGCTCCTCTGTGTCCACCCAGCACTAAATGGATAGCTAGGTCTCTTAAGATCCGGCGAAAGTAAAGGTGGCGAGGAAAGCAATGGCAAACTACTTCATAATGCCGTATGCCAAGAACAATCAGGACCCTACTCCTGCTTCCCCGCTGCTTGGATTAAGCGCGGGACCCACTTTACTTTTACTTAGTGTAGGTAAAATAACACCTTCTTTGGCCGTTATGCTGTCGTACTGAGTAAAAGATTTTGTCTGCGGCGGAAGGACGTTCTTCTCAGCCGCTGAAATCAATATCGGCCATTCAAACTTTTCTTTGTATTTTTCCCCGTATACATTTCGGCAACTTCCTGTCTTTAGGCAGCATCCGGTCCTACATCTGGGTTCGATGCACCAATACTACACTTCTTTCAACGACTTGGCTTTGTCCTTTGGCTACTGCCAACAACCTCCTGACATGCAACACCAACTTTCTAGGGTCATTTAAGTATCAGTTTACTTTTTTCACCCCGACTCACGGTTTAATATAATATTAGTTCATATCTAACATGACTGGTGCTTTATGTGCAGCCTAGGTTGTCAATAGTCCTACATTTATTATGATATAAATATAAAACCGGTCAGGGAGGAAATGTTTGGGTGTGCTGATTGCACAGATTGGGTGGATCGAGA
>BLXT01004955.1:322872-334184 GCA_019648995.1 Plakobranchus ocellatus
TGTCTGTGTAAGCAGTTATGCCCAAATACAAAAAAAGAAAACTTATCAAGGATAATCCTTTTTTTTTTTTTTTGAAAAAAATTGTTTTGAAACAGTTAAGCCCACAGCCTTGCAGCACAATTTTTATGAAATCCTCTTTTTCATAAATAGGTGAAAGGTTTTAAGGACTACATTGATTTGTACTTGAAAGACAAGACTGATGAGACAGGAGCTCCTCTAAAAATGGTGCATGAAGTGGTTAACGAACGTTGGGAGGTTGCAGTTGCTATGAGTGAGAAGGGTTTCCAACAAGTCAGCTTCGTCAACAGCATTGCTACAACAAAGGTAGGCAGTTGATATAAATTGATTGTACTAGATAGTATAATGTTAATGAAAAAGTGTGTGCATCCTGTACATATTTTGTTAAATTAACAGTTTTCTTCCATTGGTGTTTTTTTTACTGATTCAGCTGTTCCGTTTCAGAGAGAGAATATTACAATCATGTGGGTTTTATTTTTTTCTAAGAAAATGGAATAAATTTGTAAAAGTCTCAGAAAAGTAAAAATGTTTTAAAATTAACTGTCATACTATTCTTTTAAAAATTTACGAAAAGAGAATTGTCTTCCTCAGTTATTCTTCCATTTCAATTACTATTAATATTCCTGTCCTCAAGGGTGGACGACATGTGGAGTATGTAGCAGACCAGTGTGTGAGCAAACTGATTGAAGTAGTGCGCAAGAAAAACAAAGGGGGAGTTGCTATCAAACCATTTCAGGTATGTTTTCCACTCATAGTATTGAAACATGTAAGCTTTCTCTTCAATTCAATTTATGGTATGCATGTTGTATTTCTTTCTGCCTCCTATTTCTATATGTCTCTTTTTCTTTGATTCTGCAGGTGAATATAAATCAAGAGCTGATATTTTTTTAAAGTATGCAATTTTTTTTTTCAAGGTTTGAAAATGGCAACATTTCACTTCTTATTGCCATAGCCTCCTGCAAGAAAATCTTTCAATAAGTTCTGTTGAATTAGTAATTGATAAATGCCTTTGTTGTATAACAATCAGAATCGCCCAAAATTGCCAGGTTAACTAAAATTCCTGTGTGTGTGGTTTTTTTTTTAAACAGGTCAAAAACCACCTGTGGGTGTTCATCAGTTGTCTTATTGAGAACCCTACATTTGACTCACAAACCAAAGAGAACATGACAAAACAGGCCAAATCATTTGGTTCTAAGTGCCAGCTGTCAGAGAAATTCATCAACCAGGTATATGGTTTGTTAATATTAGATTACAACTTCTATCAAATGTTTGAGCTTTGTAATGGTTCAAAAATGTTTTCTGTTGTTTTTTATTTTTTTTATTTATTTATTTATTTTTATTTTTTTTTAGGAGGACCCCTGTATACCTGAATACTTTAAGCATTATGTACATAGAAATTTTCTACGTTTTTTTTTTTTTTTAAACTTCATAAAGCTTGCATCGTTCTTTGTAAGCAAAGCTTTTTTCTGGGCTAGTTTCTTGAAATCTTTCAAAACTTTTATAAATTAAATCTGACGTTAGTAATTATGTTCATGTGTATTATTTATAGTAAAACATTTTATCTTTTGCTTTACTATTTAATGCATAGAGAATTCACCTTTTCAATGTAAAAAAGAAAAAGTTCTCTTTATCTGAAGAGATGTTATAACTTCTTAATCCTCTATTTACTTTGCTCTCCGTGTCTGTTGTACATAAGTATAAACAAAGATTCTTTGCTTAGCAGAGATGTTAGGATATGAAAATTCTTATTTTTGATTTTCTTCTGAGATAGATTTGAAATTTTTCAATAGGTTAGCAAATGTGGTATTGTTGAAAGCATCTTGTCGTGGATGAAGTTCAAGGCCCAGGCACAGCTCAATAAGAAGTGTCACTCCTCCAAGCATTCTAAACTCAAAGGCATACCCAAGCTTGACGATGCCAATGATGCAGGCACTCGCAACTCTCATGCCTGCACGCTAATCCTCACCGAGGGAGACTCGGCCAAATCTCTGGCTGTGGCAGGCCTAGGAGTCATTGGCCGAGACCGCTATGGTGTGTTTCCACTGAGGGGCAAGCTGCTGAACGTCCGTGAAGCCACTCATAAGCAGGTGAGGATCTTGCATTTCAAGTTCAGGGGCGGACAGCAGGAGAAAAAAAAGCCTTATCTGCCAGGGAAGAAATTCATTGTTTGTGTTCATAACCTCTATATGATGTGGACCATGTTGGGTAGGACATTAATTATTAAAAGAATAAGGAATAAACAGGGTAACTTAACTTCGTCTCAGGAAATGCCATATCTGAAGAAGCAACTTTGTCCTCATAATCACTTTGTGTGGTGGTAAGGAACTGAGCAGGATTTTGTGTGGTACAAACCCAGATTTCTAGATCTACAACTTGAATTTAATTGGTTCATAGCTAGTGCGGATCTCCAGGTGATGTGGGGAATTGAAAACGCTTACGGCTGTGATGTGATGTGATATCACTATTCCACTGGTATTGTCTAAAATGTTATCAGTTTTGAAAAAAATCTCACCGTGTGATGTTTTTTAGTGGTGGTGATAGGCCTGAAAATATTTTCTTTATTTTGCAATCGCTTATCAAAATTATTGAAGTCATCTTGATGTAAATCATTCATGTTTCAGTTTATCATGGTATTCTAAGTGGCAGTTGCCATTATTACATGATTTCACTGCATCAACTGCCTTTGTGTCTTGATGACAAATTATTTGTTTCTGGCAGTGCTGCGAACATTTATAATGATGTTTATTTTAAATTTTGTCCCAAAAAAAATCCAGTGTCAAATTTAAAGTGTGAAATCTGTTTCATCCTGCCGGTGTAGATCATGGATAATGCTGAGATTAACAATGTGATTAAGATCATTGGGCTGCACTTCAAAGAGAACTACGATGACCCGACGAAGCTGAGCCAGCTGCGCTACGGCAAGCTGATGATCATGACAGATCAGGATCAGGATGGCTCTCACATCAAGGGGCTTCTCATCAACTTCATTCATCACTTCTGGCCCAGCTTGCTCAGGCACAACTTTGTGGAAGAATTCATTACACCCATTGTGAAGGTCAGTCTTGCTCACTTGCGGCACCCAAGCTTTTGCTGTTATTATATTTTTAAACCAAAACGATTTTACTTGACTTAGGCTTGTGTCTTGTGTGCCCGATCCAATACAGGTGAGGCCGTCATCAAAGGGACGCTCTTAATTGTTTCTAATTTGCCGTTTTCTTCAATTAATATTTTTGTGTCCTTTTACCACTTGACTGCAAAGAGGCAATTTTGTCTTATTTGACATGTCTGAATGCATTAGTCACCTTTGAAAAAGAAAGTAAATATATAACTGCATCAAAGGAGCACTGTCCATGAAAATTGAATGTGGATTCAGGTCAAACTGACCATTGATTTTTTCATTCATTTAACGCAGCAGTCAAGCAGATATTTTAATAGTGTGCACAAATATTCACATGCTCTTGATGCTGAACTTTGATTCCCTCTGTCCAGGTGTCCAAGGGCAAAGAGGAAAAGTCTTTCTACAGCATGCCTGAGTTTGAAGAGTGGAAGAGAGAAACAGAGAACTGGCACACGTACAAAGTCAAGTACTACAAAGGTGTTTTTTCTTTCTCCTGTCATTTGCTTCTGATATGATTTAAAAGTTGCAAATTTACTTTCATATATTTCTTTTTCAGTCTGTAGGCTGACAAAGAGAAATCAAAATATATACACGGTTATTAATTGTAAAAACTTAAGCCTGATTTTTTTTTAGAAATGAGATATCTGACTTTCATTTTAATGGATTAACTTACTGAAGACTGGGGGGTTGTTTAACTAAATGGAGGCGCAGGCTTTAAATGTCAGCTGATTTCAGGAGACGCATGATTTTGCCTTATTTTCAAAACAATTGCCCTGATTTTGTTTTTAAAGCTGTTTAAGTTCTGTTTTATGCATTTTAAAACTCAATTTTAGATCTTTACAAACATATAACAGGATTTTCCAACATATAGATTTTGAATTTTAGATGAATTTTTTATTACACAATTAAAAGCAAAAAAAAAAAAAAAATTTAGATACATAATTTCCAAAGAGAAAAAGGTGCACAGAGCAAAGAAAACATTTTGATAAACAAAAAGTTGAAGATGTGGTTCCCATAACAAACCAGAGCAATTGTATAATACTCTGTGGGTATTGACAACAAAATTTCAAGCTTTGAAGGTCTTGCAATCCTGGGAATACTTCTGATGGAATACCATTCTAGATCTAGCTTTGAAATTTGTGCCAGTGCTTAGGCCTTATACAAAAATAAACGAACAGGCTTATAATGCGTTATTTACAGTCAAAAGGAGCATAAAACTGTAAAACAATAGTTGAAGTAAAGTTTAGAAGTAGTCTCCCATTTTCGCTTATAGCCATAACAACAAAAAAAATTTATAAAAGGCATCAGATATGGGTGTCCGATGCGTTTACATTGAGTTAAGCCTACATGCCTTGAAGACTGGGGGTTTCAGGGGTCTTTTTGAAATCGTAGGGGCTTGAAATATTTAGACACTGCTCAAGGAAATTTCACACTCATATATTCAAACAACCATCTTTCTTTTAAAACAACAAGCAAGCTTCTCTATATAATACTTTTTTTTAATGATTTTTCAAAATTGGGGTAAATTGTTCCTTTTCTGGAAATTTTTTGTAAAGCCTAGATCTAGATTTTGTACAACTAGATCTAAGTCTAGATTCGGCAACTTCATTGCTTTCTGAGTCTGGTTCGATTGATTTTTTTTTTTGCTTTTGGCATCATATTCTGGATCATTTTGATCGGAATATTCACTTTCTGAATCATAATTTCTTCAAAAGTTTCAAACAAGTTAGTTTTACTGCGAGATGTAGACCTATCGATAGTAATCACGAAATCTAATTCTATAGACCTAGCTATGAGTGTAGGGTCGTGTTGGTTCCGGTTTCATGACTTAAACAGTTCTACCCCAACATCCACCAAACTTTGCATGAAACGAAACAATAGGACAACGTGCCTTGACAACACTTCCTGACAATGTATCGGGCATAGACTGATAGAGAGAAAAAAATTGTAAGAATGGTCCCGATACTGTCTCGGGATCCGTACACAGAGGTCAATGACCGATCACGAGACATACTTGAGATTCATTGTCAGTGACTTAAAAAGTTTCACCAGAGAGTGAATTTCTATGTATTTTCAATTGGCTATTTACTAAGTTTTAAAGCAATCAGAAAGGCAGGAAAGGACTATTCAAGCAGTTTGTAACAGTTGAATATTAAAAAATCAAATCCTTGAATAATGAATATTTAAATCTTTTCTCCTTCTTTAAAATCTTTTACTTAAAATTTTTCGCGGCTCAATCAAGGTTTTTTTTTTTTTTACCATTGAAGCTTAAGAAAGGAGTTAAAGACTTTCAAACATTTAAAGTGTTCTAAAATGAAAGATTAGACTCATTCAGACTGATGTCAAGACAGATGTGTGACAAATGCTTTGAGTTGTGCCAACTGAAACTGTGACCGTTATAGGAATGTATAGGACAGAGAGAGATACAGTAAGTGAACATAGAAAAGCTGATATTTTTAAAGTTTACTGTAGTGGTGGACTTCATATCATTTAAGTCAATATTTCTTTACTTTTCTCTGCCACCACTTCAGGTTTGGGTACCTCCACATCAAAGGAGGCCAAGGAATATTTCTCTGATATGCAGCGCCATCGAATCCCCTTCCATTATGGTGGAGGGGAGGATGACACTGCCATCAACCTTGCCTTCAGTAAGAAAAAGGTTGAGGAGAGGAAAGAGTGGCTCACGAATCACATGGAGGAGAAAAAGAGGCGAACAGAAATGGGACTTCCTGAAGTAAGATCTTGTTGTCTGTTTCTATCTCTCCATGTCTCACTCTACCTCTCGCTTTCTCACACCTTTCCCTACCATTACTTGAGCATCTGTTTATGCCTCTCTGTCTTCCCCAGTTTTATTAAATCCGTTACATTTAGGGAGTAAAATAAGAAGGTTAAGAACATTCACCTTTCAGTTGTATTTCCTAAACAGCAGAGACACACAATGAATGTGTAATTTTTGTGCAGATCGTTTGCATTCTTAACTTTCCAGGTCTTTCTTTTGTATATATGCCATTAATAATCTTTTTTTTTTCCTCCAATAGTTATATCTGTATGGCAAGAACACGCGGAGCATCTCCTTCAGTGACTTTGTCAACAGAGAACTCATCCTTTTCTCCAACACAGATATCATCCGCTCTATTCCCTCACTCATGGATGGATTCAAACCTGGTACAAACCCTGGATTCTTTGCTAAATTTTTTGCTCAGTGGTCAATCATAACATTGTTGTACATTTCACAGTGTACATAAATAAAGTGAATGAGCTGCAAATTAGTTAATCCTTTGAATTTAGGTGAAAAATTAACAAAAGTAAAAATAAGGCATTGCAGATACATGTCTTCTCAGATGAGTACACTTCGCTTTTATAATTTTCATATGTAAAGTATTCGTAGTATTTCACACTTCAATGGATTGCATATATTTTCATGTGATAAACATGATGGATGATATTCTCTGCCATTGTGTTTTGTTTTTTTTTTTCCCATAAAAAGCTGAAAGCTAATTGCAGTTGAGATTTGATAAATTATTTGAAGCATCATCATTCAGAAATAGCCTATTGAATTAAAGAACAGTGAAAACTAACGCTTTTTTTTTCTTTTGCAAAATATTCTATATATTAAAAAAATGTCTTTTTGTTGCTTCACTCCAAACCTTAATTGCACCTAAAACAGATGAATCCTACCTGAATTCATTTTGCTAACTGCCCTACGTATGTTTATATAATAATTAGTCTATACCCAATGTTACCACTTTGCTTTCTCTGCACAGGCCAGAGAAAAGTCATATTCACATGCATCAAGAGAAACCTCACAAATAAAGAGCTCAAAGTTGCCCAACTTGCTGGTTCAGTAGCAGAGCAGTCAGCCTACCACCACGGAGAGGCAAGTCATCAAACATGACTATCGTACAGTTGTATCGTTTACCACTGATTCAAAGTCTGTAAAATTTAAACAAATCCTGGCATGTATGTTTTTTTTGTTTTGTTGTTTTTTTTTTTTTTAATATTTAACCCTCCCCCCACCTCCACACCAAATGTTGATAAAATTCATTGAAGGTTCCTGATTTTCATTAAAACTTTGACTAAAACTGCAAATGAAAGGCCTGGCTGATTGGCTTTAGTTTCTCTAGAGCGTGAGTTTTTCCTATCTTCCCGGACCTGCCAACTGCTTCTATTTCATTAATTAATCACTGAAATAAGATGGAAAATTCTGAAACTGCCTTTTTTTTTTTGAAGTAAAGAAAACAGATTGTCCTAATGATCTATGTCAAGTAATGACCATTACACCTTAAGTAGGTAATGTATATTGAAATGTTTAATTTGGAAGTCTTTTTCTTTTGGGGGAGAGGATACTTCTCAACATGTAATCACTAGTTTGGAAATTATTAAGAGCTTGTTATTGACTTTTGCTTACAGGCCATCTGTTTTTAACAAAAGACATCCATATATTGTCGTTGTTGGTAAATGCAGTCATAAGTTCTTAAATGCCTTGTAAAATATTAAAATAATGGCCTCAAAACTACCAAAGCCTTTAAGTTGGCAGCTCTGCTTTTGCAAAAAGTTTTGATTGAAACCATTTCAATCTTTATCTGTGTTCAGAATGTGCTGATGGGCCCATCATCAACTTATAAAATATTAAAATAATGGCCTCAAAACTACCAAAGCCAAAGCCTAAGATGGCAGCTTTGCTTTTGCAAAAAGTATTGATTGAAACCAAATTGATCTTTATCTGTGTTCAGAATGCGCTGATGGGCACCATCATCAACTTGGCCCAAAACTTTGTGGGCAGCAACAACTTGAACCTGCTGCAGCCTCTTGGCCAGTTTGGTACTCGTATCCATGGAGGCAAGGACGCAGCAAGCCCTCGTTACATTTTCACAATGCTCAGGTAAACCCGAAATTGGACTAAACAGCATCAATAAGTTTGCCCATTCTGTAGTGCTAGTTTTCAAAGATAAAATCCCAAGGCTTATTTATTGCAGCAGGGAAAGTAGAGAAGCCTCATGGGGACTGTGCATTACAGGATGTTTCATGCGTTGAGTATGATATGAGCTACAAATTATTCGATATTCTTACTGCCTTAGAATATGCTTGTAATGTGTCTCTTAGTTTTCTGATTTATCAAATATTAGTAGATGTTTTGTTTAGACAGTCAAACTGAAATGCTTGAGAAAAGACATCATACTCTACTTTATTGTACGCTGATTGACTCGACTCTTTTAACAGCTTCAGTTCTGTTGGTTCTAAGTAAAGGTCTTTACTTATAATAAAAAATTTTAAAAGTCAAGTTATTTTTGGGACTAATTAGAACTGAAGTTTCAAATTATTAAAAAATATGGTTTTGAGTGCAGTATTGTCATTTTCTCTCCTAAGGTGTCCTGTTCTGTTATTAAAATGTGTCAAAGAATTTTTATCTCATTTAGAGCAGAGACCAGAATGACCAGTGCAAATACAGTTTGTATTTTGCATTTGCAATTTTAAGTGAACAAAATGAATGTGCTCGCATTCCAAAGAGAATGTTTTTTTTTTTTTTGAAAAGAAATTTATATAATGAGTTAAAATATTCATATATGCTCAAATAAAAGCTTACAATCTTTCTCTGCTGCCACCCTTTAGCCCACTGACACGGCACATCCTGAATGTCCATGATGATGCTCTTCTCAACCATCTCTATGATGACAACCAAAAGATAGAACCTGAATGGTACTGTCCCATCATCCCAACGGTTCTTGTCAACGGCGCGGAGGGCATTGGCACAGGCTGGTCAACCAAAATACCCAACTATGATGTCCGCGAGATTGTGGCCAACATCAGAAGAATGTTGGATGGATTGGATCCACTGCCCATGGTCAGAGCAATTAGACTGTTGCAAATATTTTAAATGAAAGGATAGATGGATGTTCAACATATTAATATAATGGGAGTTTGATGGATTTTTGGTATAAAACAATGGCTGTAATGATGAAATTGGGCATGTGCATCCATGGCAAAAAGACACTGTCTCTAATGAATCTATATTTTAATGTGTCCCTGTCTCAGAATAGTTAATGTTATGCTATTTCCCAGGCCACTGCTAATTATGGCTCGATTTAAAGGATGCAATTCAACCTATTCTGCATAATATATCAATATGGTCATGATTTTGTATGTTATGCTGCATTGATATTGTGTAACAATGTGATAAAGCTTAACATCTTGACGTAATCTTCTAATTTCGTAGGCCTTTCAATGTCTGCTGTGAGCACTGCGGCCCATCAAAGGTTCAAAAACTTTTGTGGCTAAAGATTTTACATAAAAGAAGTCACTCTTCTGTCTTTAGAGCTAAAAACATTCAGCTGTAACTTACAGTTGCCACTGTCTGAAAACTAGAAGATGGTCAATAAAAATAGAAAACCGACACATATTTTGCTTTTCTTTCACATAAGTGACAATATTTCTCGATTGGTGTCATAAATTTGCCACTATCCTGATTTCTTTTTTGAGGTGACTATTTGCAATAGGTTGCAAAACAAAATCTTGAAGTCAAGGAAATGATGATAAAAATTCCGTGGGGAAATAAATGTTCAAACCTTTTAATTTCTTATCCAGATAGCATCATTCAAACACTTCAATTTCCCATCCAGATCCCATCATTTAAAAACTTCAAAGGCGTGATTGAGGACATTGGTGCTGGAGATGGACGCTTTGCTGTGCACGGAGAGATCAGCATCCTTGATGACACAACTCTAGAGATCACTGAGCTGCCCATCCGAACATGGACACAGAATTACAAGGAAGATGTGTTAGAAGTGATGCTGCACGGCACAGAGAAACAGCCACCAATCATCACGTGAGTTGTCAGTAATAGCTGCCTGCTCATTTCTCTGATCTCCCCTGAGAATTCTGAAAACTGCCCATTATGTGTTTTGCCTTGAGATATATCAACTTTTTGATCAAAGAGATGGTCTGTGACTTTTGAATGAAAAGAATGTTTGTTATAATTAATATAGATCCAGTGGAATCCTTTTAAACTGAAACTTAAGGGACCAGAAAGTTTACTCTGGGTTAATCAAGTTTTTCAGTTAAAAAGGAGGGACATAAAATAGACTTTATATTAGCAGTTTGGCTCTAAAAATCTTTTTGGTTTAATTATATTTGGTTTAAAGGATTCTAATCTGCTTGATTAAAAAAATGAGTATTAAGTATTTATGAAAGCAATTTAGAAAATTGGATTCATGGGTAATGAAATAAGCGCATTATTATTTGTTTGTGAATCATAGAAAATTGCTAATTTTATAGAGTCCATTATGTAGTGTCTTTGTGTATCCTTTGTTTAAGTTCAGATTAGAAACAGCAATACTGAGTAACTGAATATTTGTGCTGTAAATGAAAAGGGACAAAGAAAAACCTTGAAATGTGAAAGGGGGCAGGAAAAACAAATAGGTTTTCTTTGTTAAATATCTGATTCCTGTCTTCTTGAGTCTGCTGATTGTGAGACTGAGTGTGAGCACATACAGAAAGTAACTATGGAACAAATAAGAAGACCATTGTTTTTATAAGTTCACACTCAAATCCTGTGTTCTCAACTAATAGTAAAAGAATTCAGCTATTCAACAAAAACTACACCAGTTAGTTTGCCACCAAACTTTTGGTAACTAAAAATATAGGATGGCATAGAAAAATCCAAGGCATTTAATCAGTGCGTTTTCAAAATAGTCAGTCAAAGTTGAACATGGCAATGGTTTGTGGACAGATTACAATGACTCTGCCTGAAAATTTAATGGCTTTCTCTGACACCTAAACAGATCCCCTTGTATGCCATGACACATTTGATCATGTGCCTGTTCATGTGTTTCACACTTGTAGAGACTACAAGGAGTACAACACAGACACAACAGTAAAGTTTGTGGTGAAGATGGCTGCAGACAAGCTGGCACACTATGAACACGAGGGACTGCACAAGCTCTTCAAACTCTCAACAACCATCTCCACAAACACAATGGTAAGTGCGGGAAAGGAACCGTGTGGTTTGTGTCTGATGAGAGCAGCAGCTTGAGCAAACCATTCTTACAAGTGAACAGGGAAGTAGGTTCATGAGAACAAATTGCAAAGTTTATCCTTCACACATACCAAACATTTTAAAAAAAAACATTTCACATTAAAATTTCTGAGACTGAGGGCTGCAAAGCAGTTAGATACCCAA
>BLXT01004955.1:350716-361011 GCA_019648995.1 Plakobranchus ocellatus
TTCCCGTCATATTCAGGTTTGTTCCGCATTTTTATATGATGTTCCGCATTTTTGCCCTTGATGTTCCTCAAAAAAATTTTTAAGGGTAGGCATGTCTGCACCATGCAGTAGGCCTAGAGTGATAACTAGCTTACCAAGTCGGCAATAGATCAAAGAAATCAGAGGTTGGTTTTGGGAATGCAGCCCGACCCTCAAGTCAGCCCCACATAAAAGTAATTTGAGATGCCGACTATGTCTAGTTTTAACACTATATGAATGGTGATGTGCATACAAACTGTCTGACATTTATCAACAGCTAACTTAATAAATACCGCATTTGTCATAATAGGCCCACATGTATCTTATAAATAATACCTAAGATGTTTTGTCCTAGACCTACTTTGAAAAATCCTATAGATCTGCACACGGAATGATAACTAGATCTAATGCATTGAAGGCTAGCCACCTTATCTCTCTCTCTCTCTCTCTCTCTCTCTCTCTCTCTCTCTCTCTCTCTCTCTCTCTCTCTCTCTCTCTCAGTCTTTCTCTTTCTCTGTTTTCTCAGTCTCTGTCTCAGTCTTATCTTAAATACTCAGTTTTAAAAGTGTAAATTTCCTCTTCTTTAGTTGTTAGTGTCGGTGTGGATTTTTCATTTCTTAGGCAATATTCTGATGTTTTCTTTGTCCAGCCTCTCTCTCTCTCTCTCTCTCTCTCTCTCTCTCTTTTTCTTAACGGCCACATGAAAGGGCCTTGCGCCTATTATGTATTACCCCCATAGGACTCATCACTCTTTAAGGCGAAATTGTTGATAGGAGTAGTTATAATAGTGATATCCCTTGTAAAATTCCAAGAAACTTCGGCATCGCTCCTTTTATTACAGAATATAAGTAACAAACAGTTTGAAAAACCAGATACAATGATCCAAACCATGAGATAATAGAATGATTGCTCACAAATAATATGTTGTAATAAATGTTCATGATGAAAAAATTGAAGAGTTTAAAACTTGAATGGTTCTTATAACGCTCATGCCAGGTCTAGAACTAGATCTAGATCTAGATTCGATGCTTCTTTGGTTCAATCCATAAACTTTTATTGTTTTCACCAAACAGTGGAAAGGGGAGGATTATAAAAAGAGGCAGAATGTTAAATATTGCACCAAATGGAAAGGTACATCAATCAATAAGCAAGCCGATATTCAGATTTGATTCAGTCAGATAGCCCTATAGGTCCCTATTTTAATGTTTTATTCTATTGTTAGACATTCTTTAGTCTCCACCAAGGCACAGAGTAGACTAGACTGTAGACCTTTGCAAGATTAAAGCCAAGGTTTATTACCTGGTTAAAGCTTGGGAAAATCAGCCTTGTTGAACATATAATAACTTTAAAATATAATATTGAATAAAGAGAACATCAAGTTAGAGTATATTGAAATGATCTTTAAAAGCCTTTAATAGAAAACTAATGGAAACCATGTCAGAAAAGCATGATGACTAAGGCCTTTAATGTGATGTTCTTATTTTGACTAATTTAATTTGATGTGCTAATTTTGACTGGATAATTCACACCTTTCTCATCCAATGAATGCAACAATCTAGAATATATGTTTTCTTTTTATTTAATATACAATGTTTCATAATTTTAGGCCTTACTGAGATTCTGTAGACCTGTCTCACATAGGTTTTCTTTCATCATGTAACCTTTTCGTGTGTGAGCTAGAATTTGGCTTTATACAGTGAAGGGCACCTTAAAAAAGATTGATCACATAGGCCCTAAGCCTGCAGGTCTTTAAGGCTTGATAAATGGTGATAATATTGGATCAATGGCAGTGAGCAGGGAGGTACTTTCTTGCATCTTTTAGAGTAAAAAATTCATTAATTAGCCTCTGATTACCAATGTCTATGGTTGAGTATGTAATTAAGGTGTGGTACGGTTTAGCCATGCACATTTAATTGTACTGACATATTCCTGTGAGACTCTCTAAATTCCTGTGATTAGAGGTGAATATTCCTGTGAACACAATTTGGGGTTGGCAGGTCTGACGGAGGCTAAATGCCAAGCAGTTAAGCAGTTGGCTTAGTGTTCGTGCTGATTTAGACAGGAACTCATATCTTCTACACTCTCCCCCGTCCTAAAGGTATACCTTTATGATTAATTGGAACTTATTTAAATTGAGTGTTTATTTTTTTTTGTTTAATCAGCGCCAGTTCCCGTCATATTCAGGTTCGTTCCGCATTTTTGCTCTCGATGTTCCTCAAAACAAATTTCAAGGGTAGGCATGTCTGCTTTATTGTTCTCCCTTTGGAAGTCTAGCACAGTCTAGTTTATACCTGTTTGAGAGGTGGATTGATTCAAAACAAGATCTATGGTATATATGTAGTAGAGAATTGTAACAGGTACACAGATGCAGACCAAATGTTAATGTAGCTTGCAATTTGAAAGGTTATTCCTTAGGGGACCACAGTTATCATGATGGCTGGGAAACTAGATTGCCATGGTTTAAATAAAGTTTTATATCTTGTGCCATCTAGAGCCTGCTGCCAAGCCAGCTCCTAAGAAGAAGGCAGTTCTCGTGTCGGACAGTGACAGCAGTCCTGCAAAGCCTGCCAAGAAAGCAGCACCCAAAAAGAGGGCAGCTATTGACTCTGACTCAGATACTTTTGTGCCTAAGAAGAAGGCAGCAGCTGCTGCGAGCAAGGTAAGGACTTTCTGAAACATTTTTGTGTATTGGGTTAAAGAAAAAAGGTTTAAGAGGAAAAAATTGGGACCTGGGCTTTGGTGGCACAATGGGTAGCAAAATCTGCACTAAGGTTTTTAAGGGCTTTTTTTTTGTAGTCGGTTCAAGCTCAAACTGCCATTGGAAGCCTGACCGAGGGCTGTTAAATGGTGATCACCTTATTATAAATAAGGATATGCTAGGAAAACAAACCATATCTCTTGGAAACTTTTTTTTTTTTTAGTTGTCATTGCCCCCCACCTCCCAGAAAGAGGTTGGCAACAACTAAATAGTGTGACATGCCTTCCTTTTGGATATAAAAAAAATTAAAAGCGTTCTTAATATTTTTTAGTAGTATCAAAATTTTTGTAAATATTGTAATGATACAGAGTATTTTCTTTGTTCTTCATTCTATTTGCAATTTGAAATTAATTCAGACTAGTAACCGAGCTGCAAACCACTATTGATTTCATTAAAGTACTTCTGAATTAAATCTAAATGACAGTATTTCTGAAATGAGATGGAAGACATCGTAAATAATTGTTTTTGCCTTTACCATAAAATATAAAAAATAATTGAATATTAGGAAACTGTTAAGTCCTCTTCAAGTGCATTCCCTCATTTGTGAACAATTTTTATCATTGATTCTTCAATCAATAACATGAGCATTTTCTCAAATGAAAGACAATTAAATTTTGTCTTTCTAGGTAAATGTTGTTACGTTAAAATGAAAGACCAAAACTAATGAAGCTTAATTGTTCAGGCTGACAGCTCTTTAGTTATTCCTACAAAGTTAGCCATGCTATGATGATTTGACGGCACAAATGATAAGAATTTTTTTTTTTTTTAAAAGAATTATTTGAATTTTTAAATTGTTTTTAAAAACACCAACTACTTTTCTCTCAAGAGTGTCTTTTGCTTTATACTTGCCACCACTCTCCTCTTTCATGTTTTGATGGTATTTCTTCAAGGTTGGACTGAGGAGGTATTGGAGTGTCAATAAAAACAGCTTGCTTATCTAAAGCTGATATTCATAATAGTTTTCCAGATCTGGAAAAAAAAACAAGAGTTTGAGTATGTGCTGAATAACATTTCCAAAATTTCATTTAAAAAACGAAAAAGAAGCAATGGCTTTCTGATTAAGTTTTGAAAAAAATATTTCAAAATCAAAATTAGATAGGTTTTGAAATTAGCAGTTAAATCTGAGATGCCAGAGTAACTGTGGGCCACAATCAATTTTTCCTTCAATTATCCCATCTCCACCACCACCATAACAAAGACGCAACTCTGGTACCTAATTTGACACAAGGTTGGCATTGAAAACACCTTTCGGAGTAGCTCCAGACCTCTCCTCACTAACCTTATCACTTCAGCTGTGGAGTGTCAAGTAACTTTAAAATTTGTATAAAATGCTTAAGCTGGAGAGCATTCAATACAATTTTATATAACTTGTTCATTCTGTCCAAATGTGTCTGACAGGGAAAATACAGTACAAATTTAACCTTTGGATTTTTTTTTTTTTTTTTGCTAGAAAAAGTCCAAGAAGGGAAGTGACTCTGACGATGATTTGGCAGACAACTTCAGTCCTCCTGCACCGAGAGCAACTGCAGGTGGGCGAGCCAAAGCTCCAGTCAAGTACAATTTCTCCAGCGATGAAGAAGATGATGATTTTGAGTAGATAAGGAATTGTAAAATGGAATGGTTTTGAATTGACATGGGGGGGGGAATAAATTATAGGAAAAGAATTTTTGATCTGCAGGGCCCTGATTGTGCTCACCTTTGAAGTAAAGATCAGGAAAGGTGTCCAATTTTTTTTTCAAACTTCAGATTATGTGCCTAAACTTTTTCTTATTGTACCACACTTGTTCTTGGCTATTAGATATGAAATGGCGCGCTGTGGAGCTGTATTAAAACTTTGTTTTAGATTTTCTTTTTGGAAATCACTCTCCATTTCATATCTCATCCTAGTGTAATATTTAACATCCTGCATTCTGTTCTCTAGCTGTGTTTTGAATCTCAGAAATCTTCATATACAATTTGTGTAGAAGTCTGACAAAATGAGTAAAGTTGCCATTTTGCATGATTGATTTAAAATGAAAACAATTAAATAGAAGGAAGAAAACTACTCACATTTCTATTTGGAGAACTTTCTAAAGAAATGCAAAAGGCTTTCTCCATATAAAGCATTGTAAGTATTTACTTCTTTATTTTAATATTATGAGTTGATCTTAGTATCAAGTTGACCCGCATCTCAACTCATTTTGTCAGACTGCTTCACACTTGAAAACAGCAATACTAAAACTTCATGCTATAGCTTTACTACCGTATGGGAGGATTGTATAGCATTAATGATCACGGCTTGTAAAATCTTTACCCTCTCACAAAGTACATTTCGCAAAGCTGTCAGGATTAACTTGGTCTTTCTTAAAAGAATCCTTCTTACTGTTGATTCTTTCGAGGCAGCAGGCAAGGCAAATAAGCAGGGCTAAATATTTATGTTTATGAATATATTTCAAAATCCAAAATAGTAGAGTATTGTCTTTACACAAAACTCTCAAGCTAAAGTTGCTTAAACAAAAATTGTAATGCAGATAAAAAAACCAGGATGTTTTGTGAAGGAATTTAAACAAAAAATTAAAAAAAAATATTGGCTTTTCAATAATTAGATTGATGTTAAATGATTGTGAATTGGAAATGCTCTGAAGATTTCATGCTTTTATGGTGGAATCTCTTTATTTTTGTTTGTTTGTTTGTTAAAATTTGTAATAAATGGGTGCTCTCAGGTCTGCCTTTAGCAGTGTAATTGTAAATCGGAAAGGGAGAGTATATTTTGTGTTCAAGATGGTCTAGTGGGCCGCTATCTTATTGGAGGGCTTAGCAGATGACTGGACAAAGTACTCAATTCATAAGTACATTTTAATAATGATTTCATATTTGATGTTGATTCGTTTATTTATACTATGATGTTATGTTTAAGAAATTCTTTGTAGTATTTAAAAAAGAGAGAGGCCAATGAATTTTTCTTATGTTATATACCATAGACTCCTCTAACAAGACAAACTTTATAACCAATATAGTTATATCTTGAGCAAGATCTCACTGAAACATTTTCGAGGGTGGAGAAGGGCTGAGGTTGGAGTGTTAAGATTTTACATGATCTTATAGTCTCGCAAGTAGTGCACTCACCTTACCTATACTCTACAGCTTCTTCTTTCCTTTACACTGGAAATAAATAAATAAATAAAGATTTGTAATCCTCTAATTGGTGTGTAATACTAAAGAGTCCTATTACTTTCATTTTTCACTTCTATTTATGGAGGCATTTGAGGAAATTTGATTTTAAATCAGAGGCGGATTCAAGAAAGAACCTTTAAGTGTTGGTATAACCAGGAATTATTTGGAGCAAACGGCCTCAACAGGAGAAAAATGCTTATCTGAAGCAAAGAGTTGTCCACAGTATCTATTCTAATGATCGGTCTAGTACTCCAAGATTAGGATAAGTATGCATAATTTTGTTTAGAAAATGCTATTGGTTATTCTGTTTACATTTTTATCCAGTTGCAACTCCATACGATATGTATAAAGTTTTAAATGCAGGCTCATAGTGTTCATATTTTTAATCTTTTAACTCACTCTCTGTATATCTAGTTAGGTTAATCTGATGTTCAGTATTGATATTTTCATCATTATTTTGAAATCTTTGAAGGAGAAACATGGTGGAATACCACCTCAGTTGTTCTACATGAACCATCTTTCTTGTATCATTTGTACAAATTCATATTTTTATTTGTGAAAAAAAAATTACCTAAATTTAGTTTCTTTGCTTTTATCCATTTTCTCATCATCTCAATCATGATGGCCTTCAGTCTCATCATCATTGCATGCTGGAAATCAATCTGCATGAATGAATATAAATTTTTAGCCTTCATCTGCATCATCATAATCATCTTGAAACTGGCTTTTATCACAAATCCCATGTGGTTCATGACATATTCCACGGCCTACCGGGCATCTCACTCTTGTATCTATACTGACTAGGAATTTTAACCATGTCCACCCGACGCAAATCATAGCTAATAACTCTTCAATGTTGTATTTTTTGTGTGACATTAAACAAACCATTGTTGGAGTCAACAGTAATAAATGTTTTGTCTACATTCCAGTGTTATTTTTTATTCATGTTTCAAAGTGGTTTGCCTATTGTGACATTTTGAAGCGTGCAGGCTTGCTTGTTGCAAATTATGTGTCATATTTTTCTCTTACAATTACATGTATGACAAATATTTTCATTACACTTTTTTGGATAAAAATATGCAGTGTTGCCCTCGAAATGAGAAGTCTTGGGAAAAGCACAAATGGTGTAAATATAGATACGCTTCACCCTATATATTGATGTAAAGATTGAAAGGAACCTATGGATATCATGCTTTAATAATAATATCAGTAATATCAAAATGCAAAGAGAATGAAATAATCTCTTGGTGAAGTTTTTACCCGAGTTCCCTTCTTTCCTCACTAATTTAATGCATTATGCACTCTTAAAATATAATTAATAGCCTTGCTGTAAGGCTTTTTATGTGTAGCAGTTCCACTAGTTGAATTGCTGTTCTGAATGGTTGACTTTAAATGAAATACCCATCTCTCTTTTTGCAGAACTTTCTCTAGATATGCCTAAGACTTTCTGTACAAATAAGCGTTGAAAATTTTTACTTCTTAACTGCTTAACTTTGACTTGATCTCAGTTATGCAGACTTGCGACTTGACTCTTTTCATAGGGCTGATCCACATTCTAGTTCTGCCAGGTTTTGAACTAAATAATGGTGAGGAAAGTAGTCTTCTCTAGACAGTGTATACAAAAGTATTAAGGAAAAAAGCTGATATGAATGAAGTGCAAGGGAAAATATTGATGTAGAATGGAAAAATAGAAGGAAAGAATTGGAACAGTACAAATTTCTACCTACGAGATTGCGATAAAATGATGTCTGACATGTGTGACGAAAGAACAAGTCCTTTTCAATAACAGCCAAGCACAATCAACTTTGTTAAGATAACACTGATTCTGTACTCTTTGCTTTAGTCCAAGCTATAACACCTTGTCATCAATTTTATTTGATTGGGTCTATTAGACTGAGAACAATCTGACTCAAAACCTTGGATGTTATTTTGGACAGTCTCTAAGCAAAATTTTTGGCAAGCCAAAAACCTCGGACAATCTATACAAAACAAAACAAAAAATCAACTTAGAGTGCTTGATTGCCTGGTAATTTTTTATCCTCTGATATCTAACAATCAAACAGGGATATTTCCAAAGACAAAATCACAAATACCCTTTAGTGCCAATCTCACATGTGGAAATTGATACAGTTGGTTGGAGAGCTCAATGTAGTCGAATTTAGAGATAGATTTACATAATTCTATGCAACTTAAACCAAAGTTTTGCAAGTACATGTAGTCGAACTGGAAGCTATACCAGACCTGTAGTTTTACACAATGCAAACATAATCCTGTGCATCTTACACTTAATCTGTGCATGTCATCTTAACTCAATGGTAAACCTGTAGTTTTACATAATGTAATACGGGGCCAGGCAGAAAACTAGTGCGATTACCAACGTTTTTTCTCAGATTCATCTCAGGAAGCTGATGTTTGGCCTATTATTTACTCAAATCAAACAACTTGAGCGTTAAAAAAAAAAAAATTCACATCCGTATGACGTCATGGGATCGCTTACGTCATACACGCAGAAGGTCACCTTTGTCGAAAGAACCGGTGGAAATGCGTCCTCCAAATGTGCTGTTAGTTACCGAATCTACTGAAGGTTGCTCACCACAAGGAATTCATGAAAGAAATGATGTGAAATTCGGAGGTTACTTGTTGAAGCTTGTGTTGATTTCTCTACTGCTAAGCAATGGGTTTCAATAGTGAAACAGGAGAAGACCTGACGAAACACAGTGGCATTATCAAAATCAAAGCAATTCGGATAGACCTAAGGGTGCCATGAATGCTTGCTACCGATCAAGCAGTTGTGAGGAAGATGATTTTGGATTATAATCAGCGCATCAGACAAATTGATATTGCAAGTGAAGTGGGAATTTCAAAATACAAGTGTACACCATTTCATCACAGATATTCTGAGGTATCGGAGAGTGTCTGCATGCAAGGTGGGTCTCGCGAATGCTGACTGATAAAATGAAAGTACAAAGATAGACAGAGTGCCGAGACATAGGCTACATGCATGAAGGAAAGGTTGAAACCTTCATTCAGCAGACTATCGTTGGAGATGAATCATAGGTGCACCACCAGAGAGTTATCCATAATCAATAGAATACGGAGACAAGTTTTGCCATCACCCAAGAAGATCAAAGTTGTAGCCTCCACAAGAAATATCCTACTCAGATCTTTGGGACTGCGAAGATGTAACTCAAGTTGAATTTCTAAAACAAAGAAATGACGGTGAATTCACACTAATACATTTCAACTTTCAAAAGCTGAGTGAGACCGAAAGCCATGCTCAGACTTGTGCGCCTTGGAAAAATTGCGATGCTGCAGCTTGACCACGCTATCGCCATTTTACCACATCTGACTTACTACAGCCCGAACCTTACCCCAAGTGAGTTATTTTTGTTCACAAATTGAAGACAATGTTTGGTTTTAGTCAAGCAACAAACTCATGGTTTGCGTCCACTCATTCGTTTTTGGCAGCTGTGCTTCATTAGGGAATAAGGACCTTAAGGTATACATTGCCTATCTAAGGTCTTAAACTTTCTTTTGGGACATTTCATAATAAAAATAAAATACCTGTATAAATTTTAAAAAAAGTTACCAGCAAACCTGCACTACTTTTCAGCCCGCCCCGAACATTGCAATTCTGTGCTTCTTGATCTTACTTACACTAAAGTTTGCACGTAGTCTGACTCCAAATAGTTACATAATTTTGGGCATCTTACACAGTACACCAAATTTTTGCAAGCAGTTTGACTTAGGGGCATACATGTAGTTTTACTTAATGCATAATGATTTCGTGTATCTTACACTAAAAGATATGCGTGTAGACTAATTCGGGGGTTTGTTTTATAGGATGAATTGCTACTATTGGATATTATCCAGCGCTCTTCATGTCTTATTCATTGATAACCATTTCGAAATGAGTTCACAATATTATGCCCCTGGGGTCTTACTCTTAGTTCGCAGCGTCTACTCTCCCTTAAAAAAAATTAAAACCTAATCAAGCAAAAAAGGCAGAGTTGCATCAAGTGCAATGAGGTGCTGGTGTGACTAATTGAACTGTGAATAGGATGCGAAATTAAAAACCCAGTTTCCTCACAAGAATCTTTCCATAATTGTATCTAATGTTATAAACTACTTTATTATTATTTCCTCCTGTTCAAAGTTTTAAATAATGGCATTTTTTGACAATTATTTCACACATTATCCATCAAATTGAAATACATTTAGCCTACATGTACAGTATATATATGCATAGTATTAGCATGTACTAAAATTAGAAGTGGAAAACAAATTTGTACTCTTTTTCATTGGTTTGTTGATATTCCCAGAAAGTTTTGATAGTGTAGCCTTTTTTTTTTTTTTTTTTTTTTTT
>BLXT01004955.1:413919-425268 GCA_019648995.1 Plakobranchus ocellatus
TACTACTACTACTACTACTACTACTACTACTACTACTACTACTACTACTACTACTACTACTACCACTACTACTACCACCACCATTACTACTACTACTCTTCTACTACTACTACTACTACTACTACTACTACTACTACTACTACTACTACTACTACTACTACTACTACTACTGCTGCTACTTCTACCCTATGTTTCTTATGACTACTACTGCTACTACCATAACTCTAATTATACTACTAGTACTATATTTTTTTCCTACAGCGTCTCCGTATTTCACTCCTGATTTTTATCCTTTAATTTCTACTTTTCCATCGTTCGATCCTGCTTCTCTATCCTTTAATCCTGCTTCTCTTTGAATTTCGATCTTTCATCTCTATCCTTTAATCCTGCTTCTATGTATTTCAATACTGCCTCTCCCTCTTTCAATCCTGTTTCTCTATCCTTCAATCCTGCTTCTCTGTATTTCAATCCTGCTTCTCCATCCTCCGAATCCTGTTTTTCCGTCCTTTAACCCTCTTTTTTTTTTTTTTTAATTCGTCAATCTTGTTTCTCCCTTTTTCAATTTTACTTCTCTATCCCTCACTTTTACTTCTCTTGGTGCGAAGAACTTGAAACACCTTTTGAAAAGAAAAATTGAAAGCCTAGGAAAGAAGCTAATTTTGCTTGATAGATAGAGATACACGTAGGTCACTTGGAACTTTACAAACAATATTATGATTTATCGTCACACGGTCACATCACATTTTTTTTTCGAAAAATCTCTACTTATCGTATTCAATGTTCGTCTTTTATGTGTTTATATTCCTTTGCTACTTCAAATGATAGATTTTTCTTTAAATATGTTGCTCGTCTACTTTTAAGGTATATAAATATATTGCTCGGCTACTTTTAAGGACAAATAGACCCTTCTACGCTCCTTTCTCATGATATTTTTTTTTCTTTAATGCATTGCATGCTACTTTTGAGGATAAATAGACCTTTCCAAATCCCTACGCTACTTCTCATGGCTATTAGGTTGTTCTACACTTCTATCTAGGCTTCTTCTAGTGATACATGAACTGTTTTTATTGTAATCACATTCAATACCTTTTTCTCATGATGCATATTTTTCTTAACTCCTATCCTAATTCCCATGCAACTTCTAACGATAAATAGACTTCTTACCTTTATTATGTTATTATAACCTTATTCTCATGATAAATAGATTGTTTTACACTCGTATGCTGCTACTTCTAATGATATTTAGACTGCTTTTATTCTAATAACATTCCTCGGTTTTTTTTCTAAATCGATAAATAGATTGTTCTACATTCCTACTAAACTTAGGATACTTCTGATGATAATAGACTGCTCTTATTATACCTTAGATTTATTCAAAGTTGATATTTAATTTTGTTTACTTCGTATCATATTGATAATCTTTCTTCCCTTAGTAACATTAAGAGACTTGTGAAAATTTATAAATAGTACTGTCAATTGTCATTATACAACATTTCGCTTATTGAAAATATCCACACACTGCTGCTTTAGCAGAGTCAATATCCTTTCTCAACGTTCTCTTCTCATATCTTGCATGTACAAGCTCTTTACGTATATTTTTTTTCTTTCCAGATTTGCTTACCTATTTTTGATTTACATACTATGCTTCAGAAAAAAATTTGAAAGACAAAAAATCAAATTGTTCTTTCTGTTACTTAAATTTTTAGAGACTGGAAAGATTCTAAAGATATAGTTCGCCTGTTAGTTCCACGTTTAATATTGCGCCTTTCTCCCTCTAAACTGATCTGCTTAATCCTTCATTGCAAACTGGTTCAATATTTGTGGCGATCCATTACAGTGAATGCGATTCATTTTCAAAGGAACTTCTTGACTCTGCTATACTTATATATCTTCTCTCCTGTTTCTAAACTATGTAATTTATATTTGTCTTTAGACACCAGGCTATAGTACACAATTCACTCGTTTAATTTTTTTCCATCCAGCCCAAGACGCGAACTCAAAATGCACGAAAAGAATACCTATGTATCCTAGCGAGAGGTTGCTTTTGCAACACTCATTCCCGAGTTGCTCTTCAGTTTTTCACTGTATGATTGTAAGCAAATCAAACGGCAATAGTGTTAGCTTCAGCCTCTATGCAAATCCTATGCTTTACATGAGTTTGATTAGTTTTTTCACCTAAGAAGGGGTAGTATCCCCAGCCTGGCAATGCAGTTTTTTGGGGTTTTTTTTTTGTGAACTGCGAAGGTTGTCTAAAAGCTGCCAGGCATTTTCAAAGAAATGGTGTTAAGTCGAGCTGTTGAAATCTGAACGCCTACTCGAAATTCTCTCTATTATATATCAAACCAATTTTGATACAAAATGTTCCTCTCACCCATTGCCTTTTCCAAAAAAAGAAGATATGCGATTTATTCCACACGGATGGATCCTCTACTTACTCTATGAATGACATTGCTAGCCAACAGAGAGTGAAGAGATTGCTCTATAAATCCAGCTATGTCAAGTAAAGATAAGACAATGAAAGACCCTGAAAGGCAGCTCAGAGCTTAAGTTCAATACAAAGACAAGGTAAGACAACACCACATGCAACAAAACAAGTCAAGCACAAGCTAAAAAAGAGCACTATTGTTAACTTTATTTAAATAAAATGCATTACTGTATAAACAATGTAAATGTATAATGTGTAAGCCTTGCTAAAAATTCCAGCTATAATGACAAAATAAATCATATAATGTTTTACTTGTATAAAGACATTGCTTCATGGTCATACACACACACACACACACTGTGCTCATGGTTTATGATAAATGGCAGATGTGTAGAATAAATAGTGAAATAGTACTGGGTTTTGCATCAGATGAGCCCTGGGCTTCTCGTTAAAATGTTTGGAAAGACTGGAGAGCAGAAACAAAAGAAGTTGCCCCAACAAGATTAAAGAAATAAAAGGACTTCTTCGTCACAGTATCCATAAATATGCAGAGGAATATATTTTTTATACATTTATATCACTGTAAATGATGGGACAACAAAAATGTAATCTAAGCATTATTAGATTAAACATTCAAACATTATCAGAAATGAGGGGAAAAAACAAAGAATAAACCAAGGCTGCATAAGAAAATCATTGCATCAAACTTCAAATTAGATCAATTGTATTTTTTCAGCCAGGCTTGACCTGACAATTAAACTTAGATTGAGTAGTAAGAAACAAGCAACAAAAATACATTAAAATTATCCATCCATTCGTCAAAACTTTTCACAAAATTTAAAAGACTAAATGTGACAAAAAAAATAAAAGAATTTCATGATTATTGAAATGTCAAGAAACTAAAACAGAGCAACTTTTATGTTTGTAGGAAATATTTTACTTCATTTTCTGCTAGCATGAGGGATGCTTTTGTTTAGGTGACTTATCATGTGCATTCACTAAGTGCCAATACAGTTCACCTTTATAAAATATATACTAGAAATAACAATCTTAAAATAAAGCAGTGCTCTGCAGAAATAAAACTGTTTGTCAAACTGGCATTCCCTTTGTTTTGTTTTTCCCGATTAGACTCTTATATAACGATACAATCACAAAGTTTGAGGTCCCTAAACTGATGTTACACTAATTTATCATTAGACATCTCACCATCTTTGAGAGATTGAGCTACAGAAACAAGAGAAAGAGAATTTTTTTTTTTGAGAGGGTATCAAAGTTAAGTCCACTGTAAATGGTCTCCATGAGGAAATAAAAGAATTCATTTTTATTAAAGTATTAATTAAAATGTACTGCTGATGTACAGGGAAGACATAATATGATATACAACAAAACATTTTGTGAATAACGTTGCTCATGTTCATCAGACAATATCACAAAAAGTAGCCTTAAATCAACATAGTTCTTTTCCCTCGTCACATTCAGTCAATTTGGATGAACAAAATATATTGCAGGATATGCTTACTTGAAATAGTTTTTCCATTTTTGCAGTAAATTAAAAATGAAAGCAGTTTAAAGAGGAGGAACAAATGCATGTGGTGTAAACAAACAGAACTTATGTCAAAACTGTTCAATTAAAATGTGAAATTTCGTAAAGACCTGCTTCATACAGAGAGAGCTAGACATGAAAGTGGAAGCACATAAAAATATCAAAAGCACATTCTGTCTACTTCTAAAATAAAACTTGTGAAAATGCATAATTTTCTGATTAAACTTAAAATATAATGTAAAGATTTTAAGTAGAGCCATAGAAAATCAGGCCTCAATGAATCAATGAAGATTGTAAGCAATGAGACACTGGTTGAGAGTTCTATCACAGATGCCTCAATTCAAAGACAATTAGAACATGAACTTATTTTGATGGAAGTCCCACAATTTAAAATTTTGAATTAAAATTTCTTAAAATTTGGATATAATTGAACTCCTCTAGAGCCTAACTAGACAATGTACAATCAGCAATACAAGACAATGTATGAAAATGAAAACTAGACAAAGTATGAACAGCAAAATTCGACAATGCATAAACAGTAAAATTCGACAATGTATGAATATGAACAGTAAAATTAGACTATGCATGAACATGAAAACTCAACGATGTATGAACAGCAAAACTTGATAATGTATTAAGCAGCAAAACTAGACAGTGTATGAACTGGGAAAGTAGACAATGTATGATGAATTAAGGAAAGTAGACAATGTATGAAAAAACAGACATGCATAGATTCAAACTTTTCGGAATGTATTTTTTTTTCCTACTACATGGCAACAGAGAGGATCTGCGGAAGTGCTAACAAGTAACAACGATCATTGGTTCAGGCCATAGCTCAAAGAGAGTTAAGCTATGAATGCTGCCAAGCAACAGTGCTTGTCGATGGTTGATTTATAAAGGGAAACATGAAACATGAAACACCAAGGCACAAAGAGAGATCTTTGATCAATTGGAATGAAAGCAACAACAAACAATCAATCAGGATTACTTCAGTGATTTGAGCTTGTTTGAAACCTTGGTCTTAGCTCAGAGCATCATAGACAAACATGGAAATTAAAAACAAAAACAAACAGAATTGCTTCACTTCTTATATTTAAGCTGTTTGAAACCTTGGTCTTTTCCCCTAGTCTTAACTCAGGGCTTGGTTTGGTCTTATATATCCACAGCAGGGTGATGTCAGGCCTCCAGGCCCTCCATCTGGCCAGGGCATTGATGGCAGGGCTCAAACCCATGTAGACCACAGAGTGGATTTGCTATCCACTCCACCACCAACGCCCCAGCTGAGGGCTTAATTGAGTACTAAGAATGATCACATGTGCTCTAAATCTATCTTACATCCCCTAAGCTTCAGGTGAAACTGCAGGGAGTAAAACCTGATAGCTTCTGTACTTTAAGCTTGCTTGAAACATTTTGAATCCCCTTAGTCTTTTCCCAGGTTTTAGAATTTAATAGAGAAACGTGAAGTTGGAATATGCTATAGATGAAGACAATTCGAATAGGGACAACAGTGCAAGGGCTTTCGCATTCAGGTAAACTTGGGATATAGTTTAAACTTAGATATAGGCTAAGTGCATGAATAACTTGCCTTGATGTTACATACCCTTAGCTCAGGAGACCAACGATGGCATTCTCATTACTGCTACAGCCTTCCAACAAAACCATCCACAATTATTCTCTCACACCATGATTTTTAAGTGCTGTGCCTTGAATGAATACAAAGTTTGTCTCTGAATCAAATACTGTACACATTTTGATGGTTTCATTGCAACAATCTTGCTTGCCTGACATTTAATTTATCTCAGTTGTCCTTTTCTATTGTATTCATTTTTCACTCTTATTCCTCCGTTTCAAACACACATCATGGATATTAAAACATACATGTATATGTTACATGCAGTAAGCTTTCAAAATATGTAGCTTTTCCTAAATGGCAGCAAGAAAGAGATTTATGTAGTGAAAACGTGCACACCCATGAAATTGATTTAAGCCAATTATAAGATTGGCAGGCTGTTTGTTTCACTTTCCTTTTCAAATCTATGGCCATTTTCACAGCTTCAATGACTTGAGTAAACGTACTTGAATAACCACGATAGATTGATTTTGTGCGTATAATTTTGGCAATTAAAGTATATTGATTTTGTTATGTGTCAGATGGCCAGACCTATAATTAATAGTCAACACTTCTTTTAAATTTTAAGTTTTTTAATGTTGTTGTTGATTTTTTATCTCTATATACAATATGAAAGAAAGAAACAAACAAAATAAATAAATAAATGAATACACCAAATACAACAACAACAACAAAAAAAACCTCAAATACTTAAAAACACTTTGTCTTTTACTTTTCTCTAGATCATAGAACTTGTTTGAGATTTGACAACTAAAGAATTAGACTAAAACCCTGAGCATAATAAAAAGAAATTTAAAACACTCTTTTATCATTCCTTACTCATCCTTGTCTTAAATGCTTTTAAAAACTTATTATATATAATAACAAAAAATTTGAAACACCCTTTTTACATTTCAATCTCCTCCCAAATCTTAAAATATTTTTAAAAACTTACAGCCAGATTTTTAAAACTCACTATACATAAAAAAAATTCTATTTTTCACCTTTTTTTTTCAAGACAATAAATTGCTTATCACTTTATTGCTGAGATTTCTGTGCCTTTTTTTTCTTACAAAGATATGAGGGTACATTCATTCCATGCTGGCCTGTCTATTAGATCCAATAATAAAACAGACTTTTAAATGCCCTTCCTCTTTTGTCGTCGCTGACATGTGAGGAAAACCTCTACTGGACAAGAAGGTCTAACTCCAAAAGTTCAGCGCAAATGCAGAAAATTAATCAGTACAATGTCTATGGTACTGATCATTCCCCATCTGTCATACATCCGTCTCCTGAACTATCCTGTCGCCCATCATACGTGACCTTGAGTGTGACCTTTTCCTTAGAGGATTATGACCCTGAGGAGTGGCTGACCGTGGGCGGGCACCGGTGCCAATCCTGGCCACCGAGCGATAGGTCAAATCAGGGGTGGACATTGCTGACCTTGTGCCAATTTGGTTCTTCAGCTCTTGGATTTCTTTATCTTTGGCCTAGAGGATAATGGAAAAGCACAAACATTTTACCACAAAAGAAAATAAAAAATGACAACTACATTATCCTAACCAACCACACATACAAAAGGAGTTCAAAAATCAGAAAGAACACTGTTTAGATATACAGGCAATTGACGCCACCAAACCACAACAAACATACATTGAACTATTGATAAGTCAAGTGTTCTTAGGGTTACTATGATCAAAAGGCAGCTTATTCAAGGCATTTTTCTTAACGATAAACAACTACTGAAAAGAAAATTGAGCAAACTCTATAATATGTAAGCAGTGAAGCTCACAACCACAAAAGTCATATAGCTTGCATTTAAAGCAGTGCTGAAAAATTTTTCCACATCCTAAGCTATAAAAACTAAAGGAGGCCACTCTAATAAATGTTTGAAAGAGAGTATGAAGGAAAAATTGAATTTTTCAGAACCTGCAATATTTCTCACTTCCTTTTTCTTTTTTTAAAGGAATGATTTTCAAAATATCATTAAAAATTTGAAGATTTTATGAGTCAATGGTGGCAATACTGTTTCGATTTTGTCGAGTTAAATCATCACTATTTAAAAAAATATTTGTACAATGTGAGTTAATTCACAGAGCCTCCTTAGTGACTTTTTGCCTGACAGAACGAAAAAAAACCACTATTTTACATACACAAACTTCTGAATGTATAATTTCTATGCTGCTACCCATTAAGGCGGAGTGTAACACACAGCTATTGCACTCTTGGAAAGACATTATTACTGCTCTACAATAATAGTTCTTGCCATCTAAGATCCTTTCAAGAAATGAAGAAACAACTGAGGCTTTTTCCCTTGTGGGCAAACCAATTTCCATTTGATGGATTCAATGGTTTACTAAATTGTATTGACGCAAAAAGGTGTTTTATCTTACAATAATACTGTAGTAATCACATTATTTCGTAACTTCTCATAGACCTCACATATTATCTTCAGCTTTGAAAAGATAGTATTTTAATATCATAAGATCATTCAACCAGAAATAAGAAAAAAAAAAAAACTAAAAATCATGTAGTACACCCCTCCGCCTCCCCCCTTGCAGATATGCATAAAGCATAAAACTAAGTAAAAACAATAATATTTGTTTAGACATAGTGTATGATGAAGCAACAACATGCACTATAACTCTGTATTGGAGAATATTTTCTTCTTTCTCACTTTCTCCCATCCTACCCCTCTTTGTCAAAAAGCTAAAACTGTACATTATAATGGACATAACTGGATTTTTTCTTTTTGTGAGGTAGAGCTCTTCTGCTAAGGTTTGAACTGGCAACCTTCCACATTTCAGACAAGCTGTGCAAACCTTCATGCCACCAGCACAGCCTGGGATCATTTAAACATTGACAACTATAAAAACAGAACAAAACTAACAAGCTTACTTGCAAATTGAGTTCCAGTTTGCGTGTGCTGTCTTTGATTTCTTGCTGCACCTGAGACAGCAATGATGTTTTTATCTGGAGCAAAGGAAAAGCACTTTGAATTTAGAAGTCACTTAGAAATCAGTAAACTATACAAGCTCTATCTGAATACATGGGGGCGTCGGTGGCACAGTGGCTATCAAGTCTGCCCTGAGATTTGCAGGGACCCTTCTATCGAGGGTTCGAGCCCCGCCACTGGCGCCCTGGCCTGACAGAGGGCCTGAAAACCTGAGATCACCTTGTTGTGGACTAGCTATACACAAAAACCAAAACCAATCTGAATACATGATAATATAACTGGAGAGTATGACAATCTCCATTTATGAAAAGACTGATTAGTTTCTGCTGAGGCGAGCGACAAACCATACATCTGCTTTAGCCATGACAGGTAAGGAAGAGGTCTATTCCGTACTAAAACGTTTGGGCTGCAAAAGGGAGAAAACCTAAGTTTTTTACGGACTAATTCTCATATCAAATGATTGACCTATTTATTCAGAGTTTTTTTCATCCCAAGCATCTAGCTTCCTCAGTCTTATATTCACATTAACACAGCAAGGCTTGAAGGATTCAACTCTACAAAATCTCAAATGAGCTATATATTATATAAACCAAAAAAATATATTTGTTCTCAAGTGCAACAAATGACCTGCAACCCATTAGGACAGGTCTAGTCTCTAGGGCCTACAGGCATTTTAATGACAACCATTTTTTTTTCATATGTATCAAGACCAGAGAAACTAGGTCTTCAGTCACACTAAGAACAATTTTACATGATAAAAAGGGCATGAAACTTATTTTTGCATGGTCTGCAGTGGTGAAAATTGGATTGAGCTTTTGGACTGTCGATTTCTACCCAAATTATGTGATTATTTGCTTTCGTTAAAAAAAAAAGAAGGAAAAAAAGGAATTTCAAAGACTGGGCCAAAAAAAACTATGAATTTTTTCCCCTCAAAGTTTTGTATGTGATATCTGACTCTTAGGACTGGTCTTAACTCATAAACCGGTGCTGGACGCTGGGAGCGTCCGATAGTTTGTAAGATTCACGGTACTGGATGCTGCCAGCGTCCAATGGGTTTGTTGTTTCTGTTAACTTGTTTTGAATTTTAGACTGACCAAATTATTCCAAAACTACTTTATTTGCCCCGGGACTACTTCCTTTACGTTTTGAACTACACATCCTATCTGATTGCTTCGTGTGAGAAAAAAAACTTAACGGTTTAAGAGTTAAGATATAGATATGCAAGATATCAGCGGTAAAGGTGCTGATAAAATTTTGTGATTCCTCGAGTTTTTACTTTCTTGCTTCACAGGAAATCAACTTCACAGCTCTAAATCAATGCCACTCCTGTAAAAATTGATGATCAGTTGCTGTTACTCAATTTCGTAACCCAAGAGAAAAAAATTAGTAATCTAGACCCCAAAACAAAAACAGCTAAAATGTACACTTTGCTCGTACAATTGACATTTTTTCCCATAGGAACGTTGTATGTACCAATAATATTCTATTTCCACTTCACATATTTAGACTATTAATGTACAGCTGTAATAGTCTTCCTAGTCTTTCAGTTCAGAAGAATGATCAATTCCCAAACAATGCTCAGGGTATAAACCTTCAGTTGTTCTACCAGCTCTGGCTCCTTTAAGTAAAGAGAGCACAGTTTTTCTGTGCTTGAGCAAAATCTGTACTAAATCACCTACATATTTTCCTACTGTGATCCATTTTTTTGTAACAATTATGAATTTTTTTTTGTAATATTAGAATGAAATATATCACTAACTGGAAGTGGGGGGAAAAAGTATAGTTAAAACTGAAAAGATTGATTAAACTTTTATGAATCCCAGTGAGTTGCATTTTGAAGCTTTTAAACATTTCAGCACAGGTGAAGACTGGAGTACAGGTATTGTGCAAATGTATTATTGTCTGAAGTCTGAGTTTAAAAAATTATGACTTTGGCAAAGTGTTTACATTTTCTTTACCTCGGTGGAAGATTTCTGATATCAAGAAAAGTAGGACATTCGTTTTTTACTAAACTTTTGGCTAAATATACAAAAAAATTAACAATAAATTTTCGTCAAAAGGAAAACCTCAAAATTATTCTTCTCAGATATTACAAAAGACATGTGACTCATTGGGACAGATCTGGTTTCAAGGTATGTTGTCTAAAGGTTGTAGAGTTGCAAAGACTTTGAGAGACAAACTCAGGATGACTACATCTTTATTTTTTAGAAAAATCTATACCTTTTACACAACATTGATTCCCACTTTGCAAAGTCACCTTGGTTAGATTAAATTATGTTCCAATCATTGATAAAGTCTGGCATCCTATAAAATTTTGCGATCTTGTCTACAACAACATTTCACAGATTATCCTGGCTAGCAATACTAATATACTTACAGCACTTCCACAAAATCAGAGGAGAGCAGACCTACTATGAATATCAAAATCTTAAGGTTGAGAAACATAAATAATCATTGCTTTATAACACAAAGTTGATAGCATGTCTATTCACAGTTCTGCATATAAAGAAATGAATAGAGTTTTGACTCTTTAGTAAAAACTTTATATCCAAAGTCAGGCATGCACAACTATAAACTGGACTCAAGTTGAGGGACTGCCATACATTTAGCTTTGGGAAATTGGAGTGAAAAAAAAGGCATTTCACACCTGCTCCAAACTGGCATTGAGATCGTTAGGAAGGTTGGATGTGGAGGAGGTGCTGCCAAAGTTGTCACTGGACCCCGTTTTGCCCTGTGACCTGTACCTTGGTGTGGATGCTGTCCCCACTCCAGCTATCCAGCTCTGAGAGCCTGGACGAGGTGAGGGGCGGCCATGA
>BLXT01004955.1:425617-436682 GCA_019648995.1 Plakobranchus ocellatus
TAACCTGTACCTTGGTGTGGATGCTGTCCCCACTCCAGCTATCCAGCTCTGAGAGCCTGGGCGAGGTGAGGGGCGGCCATGAAAGGACCTGCTTCTACTAACCCACACATGGTCTCCATGGCGAACACCGCCATCAAAGTCATACTCATCAAACATCTGTAATTCATCAGGTGTATCCTCTTCAAACTCAAAGTCCTGGTCCTGACCTTCAATGAAACTGTCATTATCCTCTTCGTCTTCATCGTCAGCTGCTGCACCTCGTGATGATATCAGTTTCTGATGATAAATCTGCTCTTTGATCAGCTCCGTCATCTGTAGGGGTAGACATAAGCGATGACAATTGATAACCTGGATTAAGCTTGAGAGCAATCTTAGGTTTTAGGGATCTGGGTTAATATGTTTTATCTCAACTACCTTGAAAGTTTTCAAACTGTAAACCAGGGCTTTAGCCTGAAAGTTCCAACCAGTGTGCTTTTGTTAGGGTAAAGAAATATGTTCATTTTATAGTAGAGATAAGAGCTTAAAGTCATTTAAAGAGTATTTTGAATATGGAACCTGTTTCCTCCAAATGTAGCAACTGTTGCTGCTATCAAGGAGACAGTCCTTAATTGTGGGGTATGTATTTGTGATTGGAGTGAGAGCTTTTATACAAAAGGCACCATTTTCATTCTTCATTACCCCCTCGTCTGTCCTTGACCTTTTCATGTAACTGATAGCATTTTGAGTTTCAATTTTCATTCTTTTAAGAAATCAAAACAATAGTTTGTACTTAAGGCATGTGAAGTGACGTACAAGTAGCCCAATATGGTTTATATACCAAATAATCAGGTATACGAGAAACTGACTTATGGTAGTAAGCAAATAAAAAAATTGAGACTAAAGGGAAAGTTTGTATACATAACTGATTCGATTTCTAAAAAAAAAAAAAAAAGAAAACTATTTATAACATGGTGTGCAACTGTGACATAATGAACATATGAGCATACAAAGAAAAAATCTGTGCTGAATTGTACACTTAACATGCAGCTAGATGAAGAGTTTGAATTGATTACACCTTAGACTTATGTATATGATATTTTACCATTATTTGCTGCTGTATCTGAATCCATATCACCACAATAGCACATTGGCGATACCAATAAGAAAGTTTTTTCTGCCTCAGGAAGAAAACAGTTCTGATTTCTAAACCTTTTCTACTCCCAATGGCAACTGATGAAGACCATTAGATTCTGTATGTCTACGCATCAACAAACAAATGTAGGATTCAAAGCCACAGTTTTCAGATCATTTCATTGGCACTCTTCTAACAACTCAACTAAGTATTGCATTTTGAACATTTGAAATCCTTGAACATTCAAATGCAAATGAATTTGGAATTAATCTCGACTTTAAGAGCCTAGAGACAGAGATTTAAATAAAAGGAAAGAGGTGCACAATTTTAGCAATATGCAAGCACATGAATGCCATAAGCAATTGAGTTGTCCATTAGCTGAATGTAGATCAAGCAGTTGGTTTTTTTCAACCCATTTCCCTTAAACAGATTAAAGATTGTGCATAATGATGCTTAAATCAACACCATTGGTCACATAAATTGCAATAGTATTAGTAAGGGAACAAATATGTTCCAGGAGATTCTGCCTAATTTGTAAGCTGCAGGAAGACCTCAACAAAAGAGTAGACAAACTAACAGAAAACGGTAGAAAACAGGAAAGAAAGAGGTTAGATTCAGTGTTGGGCCACACATGGTTTATGCAGAGCAATCTCTTGGAAAATGATATCCAGCCTTCGACAGTCCCTGGAGTGTCTGGCATATTTTCGCCAATATTTTCAAAATCCAGATGAATATGCTATGCCATAACTGACATGTACCAACTGTTCTAAGATGTCAGTCCCCTATATAAAGGGTTATGATATTATCTGAAAGTTCAATCATTCTTGCATAGAGAGTTACTTAAAGAAACTCTGTGTCTATGGAAATATCTGAGGCCTTGTAAAGTTGTATTTTAAATTTTTCATATATATACGTACAGATTTTCGATGGATTTTAACCGTTTGCTCCGTTACTTTTAAGCAGTCTGGAGAAAATGAAGGACAAAAACACTGAGATCACCAATAAATGGTGGGAACCGTTGATCAACAATCCATCCATAACAAAATGACATCTGACCTTATTGATGATGCCCATGTTGGCCAGGAGAGTGTGGAAGTCATTGCCAGATTGCACCGATTTAATTCTGCTCAAAAGAAGCTGTTCCATCTCGGCAACTTGACCTTTGATCTCTGACCACAACCACTCCAAGCTAGCCAGCTGCTCTCTGCAAAAAGATCAAACAAAAAAAAATGTTAATAATTTTAAAACTTATTCTGAGATTGACCTTCAACACTGTGCTACTCATCATTTCAAACAATCAAAACCTTTTCTCAATTGTGCCTTTCAAAAAACTCAACAAGTCCACCGCTGTGGTGGAAATTTAGTTGGAATATTATAGAAGATAGAGTTTGCTTTTTTGCATATATCCTGTCCACTACAAGATTATCCATGCAGAGCTCACAGTCTAACCATCAAAAGGCAGATTTCAAGGTGGGTTCACTCGCTACCAACACCTCAGAACACCAAAAAACTCAGAAAACTTGTTATTACATGTTAGTCTATGTTAGTGTTTGTTCTTTATTTTATTTTTCCCTGAATGACACAGGAAAGCATTAATTTTGAGATGAGAACTCACACAGTATCTGAGAAGGGTAATCCTAGTATATGATGCATTTAAAAGTCACAATCTGCAAGGCTTATCAGTAAGAATAACAAGCATATATTAAGTGTTTGGCCTCAGTTCCAAACACAACTAACTACAGCCTTTTTACTTTAAAGTCCCCCAGAGCACTACATGTGCCAGACAGTCAATAATGGTTGGCACACATGTGTTCCAGCAGTGCAATTATTGCAACTCCACTAAGACTCATACTGTCTATTTTACACTAATATAAACATTTAAATATAATTAAGTATTTTTCTTTGCCATCAAACACTTTACTCATTGGAAAAATTGCTGTAAAGTCCTACTTTTCAAAGTTCATAAAATGAGTGAAAAATTTTCCCTCATGTTGCAATGCTAGAGAATGACTTTCCCCCCCAAAAAAGTAGAGAAAAATCAGAGCAGATTTGGTACTGATAAGATATTACATATCATAAATTATTAAATACGACATTTTTAAAGTGAATGTTTTTCATAAACTCTTATGTGAGTATTCATATAATTTCTAAATGTAGTATATATATTTACAAACTCTGAAATCAACAACACATATTATTGTATGAGTGTTAAAAAATAATAATATTTAGGTAAAAAAAAAGGTGATCTCAGGCTTTCATGTTAGGGCGATGGTCACAGGACTTGAACCCAAACAGAACAGTCCCTACAGATCTCAGGGAGGGTTTGCTTTCCAAAGAGCCACCAATGCCTTTGTTAGAAACACAAAATAGAGCCACTTAAACTAAAAGCCTCCAAGCTTGTGATGACTCAAAACTAAAAAAAATATCTGAAGACTATTAAGATCAATGAGATACTGTCCATTGATCACGGTAAAGAAGGGGGCGAAACTCTTTAAAATTGTAACATGTTTGGACATTGTCGAGTGACCTCTCCTTGCCATGATGTACAGCTCCATTCTAGTGTTATTAAAACCTCACAACGGGATGTACAGGTTTCTTAATTTATTTTTTTTTAATATATAGACAAAGAAAATGTACGATTTAGAGGCCAGCATGCTTTTAAGACTAGGGAGACTTTTTAGGCAGAACCAGTAGAATGTTTCAAATCTTTTTTAAAGTCAAAATTAATTATCCTAATTAATATTTTTCTAAGACACATTCACACCTTGAAGAAAAAATAATACGAAAGAGAGCATCAAATGTTTTTAAAAGTCATAATTAATTATCTTAATTAACATTTATTTTGGGGACATATCCCAAAAGCTGGATGGCACATTCACTGTTTGAAGAAATATAATTCAAGTTCACCTTTCCTTCCTTTGAAACCACATTTTTTCCCAAGTCAAAAGTGAAATTTTTGGGATGGAATTAGGACTATTGTTCCTTATTATTCCTATCCATTTCTCACCATGAAACCAAGTTTGTGGTTGATACCATGTTCAAATCATGACTTTTGTCTTATTTTGAGTAGTCTAGTAGAGACGCAAGTATGTGTGATGGTACAACAAAATGTCATTTGTCTGAAGAAAACTATGATGAAAAATAACAACGTGAACTGGTACAACAAAATCAGATGCCCTTCAACAGGACTACATAGAGACACAATTATGTGTATTGGCCAACAAAATGGGTTGTGTCACAACACGGCTATGTAGAGACTTAAGTATGTATGAGATACATCACAACACAACTATGCAGAGACATAATTATGTGTATTGTACTGCAAAATAAGATAGGTAAAGACACAATTATGTTGAGACATAATTATGTGTACTGCCACAATAGAAGGAGATGTGTGACAACAAGACTATGTGTTGTAGTTGACATATTTTAATGCTGCTAAAGCCCTTACACCCCAGTCCCAGGCAACCTACGGATCCCCACAAACTTGTTTCAAATACAGGAATTTCCAAATATTTACATGGGCATGCTTTCACCTCAGGTGAAATTTACCTAAAATACATTTTTAATCTCTTGCAACTCACTCTCTTTGAAGCTTTGTAATCTTTGATGAAAGACCGTTTTGGTTGGGAAGGATATCTAAAAATAATACAACTTCAGAAACTAAAAACAGTCAAGTTATTTTGTAGTGATGCTTCGCACACACACACACACAGTTACAAAATCCTTGGTTCGAACCAACCTACTCACCTCTCTTCGTCAGTCATGTCTGGCAGTGCCGCCTGGTAATCCACCTTCACCACTGTCTCCATCAACTGCAGTTCTGTCTTGTATCTGTGCAGTGTGTGCTGCAGAAGCCGATTCTCCTCCTGTAGTCTCTACAGTAAAAAGAAAAAGAGAAACAACTTAAATCACTTTAAAAACTGCAAACTAAGATGGGAAAAGAGCTAATAGCCAAGTCCAGACACCCAGCTCAAGTCCTGTGTTATTTGTTTAAAAATGTTTTTGCATTTAATGAAATCTTTAAAAAACGTTTCTCTCTTCATTAATCTAAAAAACTTTATAGTAAAGTAATCAATCCAAAAAGTTTAAAGAAAAGACACATTTGGCATACTTTAATCCACAGATGCAATCAGAAACTATACGCAAGAGATTTTTGTTTTGAGGAAAACTAATAGAGATAGTAGTAATTTTTTTCATCATAAAGATATTAAGGGTTTTAATTCTCGAAAAAAAATTTAAAAAAGAAGGAAATTTTTTTTTTGTTCTGAAAAGAGTGATACAAGTGCCACAACCTGACTCATTAGGACTAGCCTCAAGAAATTTGGCCACAAAATCTAGAGTTTTCAAACTACAGAAAATCCACTTGAAACAAAATATAAATTAAAAGTGCTCTGAGGTAATAGCAAACAAAGTTCTCGAGTCATTCTTGCAAGAGGGTAAGGTCTTTTGATGCCTTTTTGTGATATATTCACCGCACTGTTCACAGAGCATTTATTACACATAAAATGGGAGCTAAAGTTTAATTTTCTGAGCACTTAACTCCGAATTCCTGCCACAAATTGAGCTTTTTGATTCACCAATGACACATGTAGTGTAACTCCTGCAAGACAATTACATAATGTGAGTTTGCTGTGCACTGTGAGACCATTAAAAAAAATCTGAAACTTTAAACTGAGGTGGCTGTTCCATGCAGCCTCTCCTTGATAAGGTGATTTCAGGGTTCCTTGCCCTTGTCAGACTGGATGAGGTTGGCTTGTTTGAACCTATAGCAGGGAACCCTTCAGATGTGAGGACAAATTTGCAAGTCACGGTGGCACTAAACAAAGGTAATAGCCTAAAACTGATGTAGTAAATTTACTAGTAGGCTAAAAGCGTAAAAAACTGACCTTGCGCTTACTGAGCATAGTCCATTCTTTGAACAGCCTCCTAGGACGATAACTGCAGCCTGGTCTTCTACTTCCCTGAGATGAAAATTTGTAATGTTGAAATGATAAAAAATTTTTACAGAGATAATAATGCAAAGCATTTTAGAGGGATAGCGAGTGGGAGAGAGGGAGATAGAGACACTGAGAGAAGCTTACAGATCTTTATAGCTGTGGGAGTTTATTGTACATCCTGAATGAACATTCGGAAAATGCAGTGGCTTGAGAAAGAAACTGTCCTCCTAAGTTGGATTTAATTACTCATCCAAATCACCTGATACATGAGCTACATAAACTTTATCGAAAGTTTGACACACTTTGATTTGAGTTTGCCATCCTAATGAATAACACTTGTTCAGTACTTCAGCCCTGTGCAAACCATCATTCACTGATTGCACCAAACTTCAAAGTTTAAACAATATGTTCATGCTGATTATCACAGCAATTACTATGACAGCCTTTTAATACATTTACAAAAAGTGTATAAAAAAACATATATTAATAAAAGCCCAATGGCCTCCCTGCCCTCCAGCTGCCCTCTCTGATCCCTGCTTTACACATAATACTAACGCTCCCAATTTTGGATTCATGCTTCTTCCCGGAGGAGAATTCAAACATAAAACAACAAGTCTCATGTGGAGACTGTTGTTGCCATAATATACAAGCCTCTTGCCACTTATTCTATTCACAAATTGATAGTATCAAGATAAAGAGAAAGTTAAACAGTTCTAAAGAACGTTTCTTTACCATGTGCGTGAAAACTCACTATCTTGGACTCCCGCATAGTAAATGTTATAAACGGAAATTAGAATTCAATCACCAATACAGTATATTGTTTTTTCTGGTTTCAGCAAGTCTTCAGCATACCAAATTTGTTTACCATATACCTTACCTTGAAATACACTGGCTGGTTTATAAGTCTTGCCAACTTGCGAGCATTAAGTATCCCTGCACGTCCTCCCCACTCAGGTGTGGAGCGGAAGGAAAAGTCTGAGCTACTTTCAGCCATGGATGAGGAATAGTAGCCTTCCATTTCATCAGAGCATTGGGAGAAGGAGAGAGGATGTCGAGCCGGGAGTGGCATCGGAGGCAGAGATGAGGATGATGATGAATGAGGACGGGGATGAGGAGGATGGTGTCCATGGTATGGGGAATATCCGTAAGGCCTAGAGGGAGATGGAGGAGGCCCCGGATGTCTATGCCTGAGACTAGGTGACCCAGGATATTGGTATGGAAGCTGACTTGTAAAAATGCCCTCTTTTTGCCTATGGCCTGTACCTACCCCTCTCTTAGTCTCATGGTAGATTTGTGATATATATGAAGCTGAGGAGGTTTGCGGGTTTTTCCCCCGCTCCACACCTGAGAGAGCCTCTCCATCAAGGAAACTATTTTCATCATCATCATCCAGAATATCACAGGATTTGGGCTGGCGAGACCTGAAAGCAGATGCAGAGGCAGAGGAGAATGATGATTTCACTTTCGCAGGAGTCTCTATCAATGATGATGATGTCACAGCAGCAGAAGCTACAGGATTTGATGACTGAGTGATGGGCATGGGTGAGGAAGACAAGGATGATGTAGCAATAGTTATGGTGGTCCTGTGGTTGTGCCCGTTGAAATCAGTGCTGTGCAGAACTTGGGGAAGACTGCGTAGGTTCCCTGCTAGGGCAGGTAAGTTCTGACCATTGATGTGGCTGCTTTCTTGTGCAGGTGACCCTGGTGCAGCTGAGATTATGTGACTGAGGTCAGTAGGTGCGGCTGAAACACTCACAACTGACTCATGTTTACTGATGTCTGAGGTTGCTGGGGTCAAGGTCACAGACGAAGCGTTAGGGATGAAAATATTGCTGACTACATTGCGTTTGTTGCTATGGCTATCCCTGCCAGGTGTGACAGTGACACTGCTGATGAAGGAGGAGGATGATACAGATGGTTGCGCTTTTGATGGAGAACTTTCTGCTGAGGAAGGCAGAGGCACTGGTGTATGGTTGGAAACTGTCTTGCCTCCCATAGCTTTAGCAAGCTCCTCTGATAGAGGCATCTGATTCCTTCCTGACCCTGCTATTATTTCCTCTCCTTCGGTCACACCAGTTGAGTCAAGCACACTATCCTCTGACTGACCTCTTGAGAAAGACTTTTGCTGCTGCTGCTTGCGTGGATCAGCATTGGGCTGTGATCCTACTCTGCCAGTACCAGTTGTGTACAGCTCCAACTGGGACCTGTATCGTCTTGGTGGAGGCAGATCCTCTTTATCGCTGCTTAAAAATCCATCTCGATTGGGATCTGATGCATAATCCATGTAGTCTGATGGATGGTCTAAGCTCCTGGGACGGTGGGCAAAAAAACGTCTATGCTGAGGAGGTGACGGAGGTGGGTGGTTGTACTTGTAGTCATAGAAATAACTTTGGTTGAAATAATCCCTATCTGTATAACCTGACCATTCTGAGTCCGACATGGCCGACCTGTAGCTCTTGCTGTGAGGAAACCCTCTGGTGTAGTAACTCGAGCCAGAATCATCATAAACATCATATCTATAGGGCTGGTAACTTGAGTGGCGAGGGTGGTGGGGAGGAAAGTCTGCAGGATGCTGCATGGGTGGGTATTCATAGCCAGAATAGTAGGATCCTGAGGTGGAAGGATTACGGCTGGTGGTTTGATTCTGGCCATAGAATGACATCTCAGGTTTAAAACCAGAGCTTGAACGTCTTGCATTCTGGAGATCAATAAAATGCGGCTGTTGGGGAAGTGGGGAATAATGCTGCTGTTGTTGCTGTGGCAAGTAAGGATATGGTGGTGGTGGATGTTGGCCTCCTCGCCTGTGTCTCAGACCCTCAGGGGCATAAGGTTCCCGCGGGTTCAAGGAAGGAATAAAGCATGTTGTGATGAAAGAGCTATGGTCCTTGCCAGGTAAAGGACTGCCCCTCTCTTTTGTGCTCCCATCCTCTTCCTGAGTCTCATCTGCATTAAACTAGAAAGGAGAAAAAAAATAAGAGTTAGTTTATCCATGTCTTATTTCAGTATGCTGATTCTTTCTCTTCCTGCATTTACCTTGGTCTTCCATTTTTTCCATGGTGCATTTATGGCATGTCCACTCAAATACAATCTCGGGCTTTTGAGTTCTCGCTGAGCCAAGATAATGACTCACGCTTGACACTATGGCAGGACTATCCCTACAAATTTTGCTACAACACGCCTAAAAAGAAACTGTTAAATAGGACAATCTTTTGATTTTAACATTCATTTTTATAGCCTTGTCTTGCCATTGCATTATAAACTTAACAAAGACAGCTAATAACAAAAACATACTGTAAAAAACATGACTGTGCTGGCATAAAAGCCATGGGAATCGAATTATGCAAATTTGGCGAATAATTAAAATGATCTTAAATTATGACACAAAAATGCGTGAAATAAAAGCAGAGTATGAGAACCATTATTGGATGGCAGAGTGGCTAAGCCTTGGAACTGAAAATCAATGATTCCCTTCACATTCTCCTCAGCGTGTCCACTTTAGCAATGATTACACTGATTTACACAAATATAATCGAACCTTGGCTGAGACTTTGCACTGGCGCCAAGTTACCTCCAACCTTCCATATGCTTCTTCCTCCCCCTTCCTCACCCCTTTCCTTTCTCTCTCGCTCCATCCTATACATTTCTCTATTTTTACCCCTCCCTTTCCCCTGTCTCTCCTACATGTAAAGTCCAAAACGTCAGAGTACACACGCATACCATTGCTGAGTGCACAGGAGTCTGAGTGGCCATCTGCTTTTGCTGGTGTTGCTGCTGCTGCAACTTCTGATGCTGCTGGCTGCCTGCACTCCCAGCCAATGTAGTATCACCGCTGTCATGGCTTGAACCAAGGCTGGATACCTGCACAGTTGAACACAAGCAGAGAGGGTGAGAGACAAGGGCTTGGGAGGTAAAGCTCTTGTATGTTTTCTCAGTCTGTTTGCACTCTCGTAACAATACTGATAAAAGTAATTATTTTTTAAGTGCAAAATAAATCGGCAAAAGTTCAAGGCGTTATACAATCAATTAAAAAAAAAAAAGAAACCAACAAGAAACTAGCATACATTAATATAAAAGCCTGTTACAGGTTTAATTATTTTAAAACATAGGAAAGCCCACAAACTGTCAACAAGGTCTGAAAGCTGCGGCTGATATAAAAAGCCAGCCCATTTTGGACTCCAGAGAGTAGAGTTCATTGTAGGATTTTTTTTTTTATTTTCCAAAAACATGAGCCTATGAAATAACTATCCAGACCTTCTTGGGTTTAGTTAGGCAGCTAATGAAATATCCTTAAAAAAATCCCCCATCTAAATATAGGATACTAAAATGCCTCTACATCTGGGCGGCAGATGCAAATGCAAAGATACTCAGATAGTAACTCGTGTAATCGCTCTTTTATTCCTTCCTAATTCAAATCTCTCCTGCCTGGCTATCCCTCGAAACATTTCCTTTAATAACCACTACAAGTCACATGCTCCAATTCAGGTGTTAGCGGTGGCGTTATTGTTAGAGTGTTTGGTCGCTATGTGAGATGTTAGTGATTTGATCTCTTGTCCGAGCACAAGAACTCTATCTGCTCACATATGCCCATCCATACAAACTGGACAGCCATGTCTCTGAAGTCACAAAGTATCTAAAGGCGGCTAAGAGAGCAAGGACAATATTCCTCACTATGCCATGTGCCTTTAAAAAATTCAGACCACTAGATCTACTCCTGGTTCTGAGTATGGGACTCCAACTCTGCCGACTGTTTTACTGCCTTTGTCTCCGCAATCTGTGAAAATACAGTGCGCCTCTCTCCTTCCCTCCCTCCCTCCCTCCCTCTCTCTCTCTCTCTCTCTCTCTCTCTCTCTCTCTCTCTCTCTATGTTTGTGTGTGCTAGGTATAGGTCAGTATCTGTCTACTGATTCTGACGAATACACCCCCACCCTTTCCGTCTTTTTCCCCTTCTCTTATACCTATACTCCTGTTCTAATATTCTCGATAATAAAAGTATAGTTGGCCGAACAGTGTCACA
>BLXT01004955.1:598918-613449 GCA_019648995.1 Plakobranchus ocellatus
AATTTAATTCAACAAATTACATACAAAGTACATCCATTTTAGATTCATCCTTGAAAATTTCAAAGGAAATGAAGCAAAAACAATAATTTTATTGGCCTTTTCCCGAGGCATCCAACTTAGACTCCCCAAAACCCAAAATAATGTAAACAAACCAGGGATCCCTTGTTGGCAGGAAGCTGAACCCTAGAAACAAAATGGCTGCCATATTATTATAAACCTTAAAGGGTTAAAGTAAAAAGTTACATGATTCTGTGGTTTTTGTTAAAATGCTCATTTCAAATCATGATTTTGAAAGATATGTTATTATGAGTTTCTTGCCAATAAGACATAATTAAAGTTATATTTATTTTAAAATTTGAATGTTCTTTGAAAAGCTGACATAATTTATATTAACAAGGGCTCTTGAAACTGATAATTTTAAATTAGCAAAAAAAAAGAAGTTGATTTATTTGACCAAGTTCCTTTTCATGTCCTGTTCATCAGAAGAGATTATTTTAGCGGCTTCTGCTAACAGTTTTGTCAGGAAGGTCCAGCATGTTTTATTTAGAATGTACATGATCTAAGATGTTTCTGCTACTCTATTATTTTCAGCATTAAATCAATATCAAACCTAAAGAATTCTGGGTTTTTTTCTTCATAAAAAAGGCTGTGTATGCAGTGCATGATGTATTCATGCAATAAGGATATTTCTTACGGAAATGTGGAAAGTTTCACAGCTTGATAATCCTATGTGCAAGGCTTCAGTTTCTAGTATCAGGATAGCCATTTTTTATTAACTACATATCACTTTTAGAAAACAGATGTTTGCTATTAGGATAGGAACAACTTTGTTCTGACATTAAAGCCTCAAAATAATTATATTGTCCTGACATAATAAGATGTTTGCAGTTTGGAGATGATTATAATCCAGCAGATATCTTACACTTGAGAGGTTTATGATATGACAGATTTTATAAACAATATGGAATATAGAATAAAAAATCGTAAATACCATAATGAAAACTTTTATATTGTAGCTCTTCTCTGTTTGTGGTTTTACAGTTTGAGATCGACTGTGACGAGTCCGTCTTTAAGTTTCCATCCACTAGTGGCATTCTCAAGCCAAACTCTACCCAGACACTGATTCTCAAGTTTTACCCTCAACACCCCATCAACTATTACAGGAGGGTCACATGCCTTGTGCACAATCAGGTAACAATTGAGAACCACTGCTGAAATCATTTTATATTCAAGTTGATGAGGTAAAAAAAAATATGTGGAAAAAAAGTGAAATTAAAATAATTTGATTCCTTTTATAAATCTTGAATATCTGAAAGAGATCGCCATTTTCATTGCTTGCATAGATATTGGCATTTGATATCAGCATTAAAAACGAAAAGAAACTTTTCATTAAACTTATTTAAACCATATTCGTCCATACCTTTCTTTTAAGGTTATCTCATCTAACAAAGGTATATTAATATCACAATGCTAGGACTATATTTGTGTTTTTAAACAAAGCAGGTCTTTGGGTCTAGCCAATCTGAAGGCCTGTTACGAAAGTAAAACAGAAGTGTGAAATATGCACATAAACTACATGTATGAACAAGAGAGTTTTATAATCCAGCAGACATCTTTTTAGTTTAAAAATGTATTGAAAATACATTTAGTGTTAAAGACATGCATCATCAGGAAACTTTTTGAACCCAAATCTGGCTTTTTTAAATCTTTATTTATTTTGAATGTTATTTATTTCTGTGCCCCCTTCTCTACCCTTGTCCTCCTTTTTTTTCTTGCAGCCACCCTTGTATCTAGATCTTCTGGGCACGTGTCACTCAGAGACTGTGAAACCAGCAGTTTTACGCAGTGAGCATATTGAACGCTATCTCACTCATGTGGAACGAGGATTGTCAACCATTGCACCAGAGGTAGCTGTACAATAATGTTCAAAAAGCTTGAAATATTTGTTTAGACGGAGCAGCAAAAATCTACATAGCCTGTACCAACTTTTAGCTTTAGTTATCATAGAATTAGTATAATGTAGTAACATTGAAAAATTGTTGGTTTATCTTCTAAATTTATTCTTGTCTTTATAATTCAACATTCTGAAGTTATGTGCTATTGCTTTCCTCACTGCCTTTACTTTCACTGGGTCTAAAGAGATCTAGCTACCCACTTGATACTGGGTGGGCCCAGGGAGCAATGAAAATTATCTTGACTTGGACTGAGATTTGACCTGCAATCTCTCATGTGGAAGCCAACTGCCCTACTGATGAGCCACTACTCATCCCTTTTTTAAGCATAATGTTGATTTAATTAGTGTGTAAAATATTTTTAGAGTTAAATCTGAAAAACTTGCTCTTTTTAAAAGAAATCTTCAATGATTTGACTTTGAGATAGCTCCCAATAGAACAGATGTCAAAAAACAACTTTTGTGAAAAAGTTAATTTTGTTTCTTTTTGAGAACGATTTATAGTCAGAATCTCAGGGGAGGCACCCCTAACTCTTAATGTAATTTTTATCTCTCTAAAAAGATGACAAAAATGCAAGGCCATGATTTTATTTATTTCCTTTTCAATATTTAAATTACTACTGCTGGACTAGATACAACATATCATTTTTTTTTCAAGTTTTAATTATTTCATAATAAGTGCTTGAAGTTTTTAAGTAGGCCTAATCTTTTTATTCAAAATGTCAACTGTGTGTGCTTTTATTGCTGATGAATTCACTTGTGCATTGCATTCAATTTGTGATTTACCAATTCTTAAAAATTGGTCCAGTATATTTCATCCATAATGTAGGTTAGATCAATAAATCAAAGTCTCTACAAAAAGTAGAAATCAAATGATCTCATTTCCAAATAGGTCTCATCCTGAATGAAGAAATAATTTAATCTCTTGTTGATAAAGAACATAATTTTCTATAGCGCTGTGGTTAGAGCGTTTATGGGTAAGGCAAAGCTCTCAGCTCTCTTAATGGAGCCAGGTTTTTTCTTGTAAGTTTCAGTCTCTTCAATAAATAAGTTGTGCTTTTGAACATTTAAAGTGTGTAGAGTAAAATAACCTAGGAATGAAAGGTAGCCAAAACTTGTTGGTCCAAGCTTTTTTTTTTGTGATTATATATATATAACATTCTTGTGCCTTGTGTTCCAGCAACTGAATGAGCTTCTGAAATCTGGCAGATTGGATGTTGATGAGAACGGATGTCTAGATGCTAACAATGCAGAGGATAAGGTGCGGATTTGGGTTTGAAAGTTGAAATTGGTGAAAGATTGACACTTTTAAAATATGAAGCATTCAATGCAATATTGATTTTCTCCTTTATAAGCAAGGGAATGGCACTTTTTTTTTTTTCATTTTGGATCATTTAATTAAAAAAAAAAGAGAGAGAGCGAGAGAGAGAAAAGAAGAAAAGGGAAATACATACTTATAGGTGGGCACTTAGATCAGTGGAAGCCTACAGACATACAGGGCCATGGACCAAAAGAAAAAAAAAGAAATACAAAATATGGCAGTATGTATATTTTTTTTTCCTTTTAATCCTGTGCTTATTGCTATGTCTTTTTGTGTGTATATATATATATATATATATATATATATATATATTATATTATATTACAATATAATATTATAATATTGTAATATGTATGTTTCCATCTTATGTATCTCCTGCTTCTTCCAGGCTGCTCTGGTTCCCAATCCCTCAGCCAAGCAGATCCCAGCCATTGAGGAATATTTCAATGATGGTCATCACTCAGATACTGTGGTGAGAAGATTTCGGTTTCGATACAAGAGCATTGATTTTGTCTTATACAGTATTACAGCTCAGGACTAGCCCAATGTAAATTAAATTATTTCTCATTTCTTTTCAAATACTTCTTTTAAATTATGTCCTCTTCCCCTCCTGCTTGGGAATCTCAGTTTCCCATTGGCTTCCTCATCCACCACTCTCTCTGAATCAAAGTCATGTGCAGGCCACTGGTGGGGGAGTTGGTGACACAGTGGCTAGTGAACGGGCCCTGAAATATACAAAAACTGTTCTGCAGCCTGAGATAGAGACCATCACTGGCTCATTGATTTGATAGGCGTCTTAAAGCCTGAGGTCTCCTTGTGGTGGAAGAAGTATATCATGCACACACTATCAAACAAACACAGCATAGGCTGTTTTAGTAGGAAATTTGAAAGTCTGTGGAAAAATGTCTTTTTCTTGAATGTATATTTTTTTAATGCATATGAATTCTTCACAAGATTTCTGAGATTAGACTGTTTTGAAATTAAATTCAATAAGAAGAATTCTATCTTTGTTTTTGCCTTCATGCTCTGTCCCAACAGGGCTTAGGAAAAAGGAAACTTGAGCAAAAATACAGAAAAAAAAGTATAACAAACATGTCGTCTGTGAACAGCTCAAATAATTAAATTAAAAAATGCAAAATTGAAAGATTCAATCAATGCTAAAAGAAGTTTTGTGAATTTTTTTTAGTTATGCCAAAAGATTGAAGTGAAAAGCTATCATTGTAACTCTCACACAAAAAAAAAATCTTTAAGCAAACTTAAATACATGATCAACCTGTTCTAAGCCTCTAACATTATTTCTTTTTATGAAATGAGCATTTACCAGATATACCCATCTATGCAAAAGAAATTGTCAGCACCTGTCCTAGAGCGATATAATAGAAAAATTGATGAGAGCCAGTGGAGATATGTTGAGAAATTATTTTTGCTGATTTCTTAGGGATAAAGACTTGTATTCTTGTTAAACAGCACCATTTAAAAATCTTTTACTCTATTGTCTGTTAGCCAAATGACTTGATTATTTGGACTGTAACATATGTACAATAAAAAAAGTATTGTTTCAATGATTGTGTGTTTAAAGATGAGAGGAATGAGGAGAGTCTTTTTTTTAACTCTGATACTTGGCTAAATTGCTATAGATTTTGCATATTATTTGTTGTCGGAATTTCATAATTTTCTGTAATTGTTCACCTTTTATGTCTTTATTTTGGCATTCATCAGAACATTATTCCTCATGTGAGTTTGGATAACTGTGTAGTGGACTTTGGCAACTGTCAGCGACTGGACATGCCAGAGGAAAGGGTCAGTGTCCACCTTGAGCCTCAATGTTGAATTATTCTTATTGTAAATCAATATGTATAGCGCATGCTGCATGAGTCAAAGAAATTTACTGTTAGGTTAAAATATTAGTGATATAAAAATATGACTATCAAAACATCTTTTTAAAAAAATATTTTTATTTGAAATGCTTTATTCTCAAGCTTAATAGATATAAGAACCTGCAAAAATTATTTTCATTTTTTTAAAAATAAATTATAAATTGTTTTTGAATTTGTAAAACGAAAGTTTATTCTCGTTTTTTTTTAACTAATGTATTGAAGATTGGTTTGTTTCACACAGACTGTGAATGTCACGAACCATACCCGTGGGAAAGTGACTGTACAGTGGAATGGAGGTTAGTGAGTTTTAGTTGATAAGAAAACTTAGAATCATTATTATTGGTTTTCTTAGAGAATGATTAAAGACATATGATATATATGAAATATACCTTTGCAGCATGCTGTCTTACACAAATGCATTATGATCTCACATTTTTTTAAAATAAAACAAACACAAACTTGTAAGGAAAAATGATAAGTAATGAAAATCTAAAGCTTGCACTGCAGTAAGATAGAGATACAAAGCTCAAAATGTAAAGATTGTTAAGAATTGTAGATTCAAACTCATGCAAAAAAAAAAATAATAATAATAACTTGAGTTTTTTTCAAGGATGTTGTCCATTAACAAAACTCAATATTGTATTTGTTTAAATATTAATAAAAAAAATAAATCCTTTGATGCATAGTAGGTATAAGTTTCATATAACTATTTTTTTTTTCAAGGAAATTACTTGAAGCCATTAACCAAACTCAATATGTTTTTTTGTTTGAGTAATCCGCAAAAACTATGACTCATAGAAAGTACATTTTCACATTATAGATTTGTGACATACCCATACTTATTAACTACATTAACATTACCATATTTTTCATAGAGCCCATGTGCAATGGTTCATATAAAAACAAATTCAAGAACAATCATTTCAAACCAAAGTTAGCTGCTTTAATGTAAAGAAAAAAAGTAATTTTCTTATAAATACAAACTGTCGAGAAATACTATTTTCATAAGACCAATGTAAAAAGATTGGGGTCTTCATACTCTTGTTTCTTTACCAGATGCCAGTCATGTTTTTAGTGTCAGTCCCACCACACTGGATATCCCTCCACTCAAGGCCTGTTCTTTCAGAGTCACTTTCAAAGCTGTAAGTATTTTTTAATAGTCCTGAATATCATCTCAGCTACTTGACTGTGTGCCAATGAAATTCTTACATGATAACTTGCTTCTTTTGTGTCTGCTTATGCCACTATTACTTCGCCAGTTTGGCCATTATCTAGCTGTAAGTTGGTAATTGGCTTAAAACTACAACAATAAGGATCCCTGAAAATTCCTAGGGCAAGTATGCTAACTACTGTTCCACCCATATTCCTTTTTGTGATAGAGATAGACATTGTTGTTTTTATTGTCATTTACCTCTATATCTTATTGCTTTAAAACAGCTGTTGATCTGTAAAGAATTATTATCATCTTTTGCATTTGGACTCTTTTGTTTCCCTCCCAAAAATATTAATCTTTATTCTGTAAAGTTGTTGTCACTCTGCTTCTCTACTGCTGAATCAGTGGTTTTTGGGGCTGATCCAGTGGTGAATAAAAAATAATTGAATTTTTTTTACATACTGTAAAAATATACATTTCTGTACTCAGAAGGAGCAAAATAATTGAAAACACTTTCCTTTAAAATTTTGTAGTGGATACTTGACTCATTAGAACAGGTTACAAAAACGTGTTCTTTTTTTTATAAGCATGTTTTGTTCCTGTTGTTCTAGACGGCCCCTAACAAGCTGTACGGAAATGAACTGGAGTGTCATGTGTCTTACAAGAGCCTTAGGGATTACAGGCTGGTGGAGGACAGGACACAGTGTCCACCCTGGTGTCTTACCCTCAAGTGTTTGGGTGAGGAATAAATTGAATACAGAGAGGAGGAGAGAGACAGGGACATGAGAATGAAAAAGAGAGCTAAAGATAAATAGATAGATAGATAGATAGATAGATAGATAGATAGATAGATAGATAGATAGATAGATAGATAGATAGATAGATAGAGAGAGAGGTTTTTATTTTTTTCATTTTCTTAGAAAAACAAAAACTTTATTCACAAGCAGAGTTATGAGTTTTGAATTTCAGGTTTTCTTGCATTTGTTTTCTTCCTTCCTCCCCAGGTCACACTTTCATGCCAGGCAATGAGACTTTTCTCCCACGCCAGGCTGTGCTGCCCCAAGTTATTGTTTTTCCTGCAATCAATACCGGAGAAAGTGCGTACCGCACCGTTGTCATGGGCAACCTGGGAGACACACCCATCACCTACGACCTTACAAGCAGCCTTATTCCTCCATCTGGCCAGTCAGTGTGTGGGAGATCTCGCTGCGGCACGGCTGTGACCAATGAACAGGCTGCAGATCAAAAGTAAGTTGTTAAAATTTTTACCCAAAATAAGCAGCAGACTCTAGATTGTAGACCCAAAACATAAAGCAGAGAGAATAGATGAGAGGAAAAAATATACCATTCTTTACCATTTAGATTATTTTCCATACCCTTCACTTGTGTTTTCAAATTTGTTGTTACAATTTTGTATATGTGAGGTAGAGAAGAGTCCAATAAACAATATGTCACATTTTAAACACGATGAACCATTGCTACAGCCTTAAATCGAGTATGTGGGTTTGTAATGGTCATAATGGGATACAGCTATGTTGTTTTTGTACCAAGATACTGTGTTTGAAATTGTTTCTCAAAGTATATATAAAAGAAGAGTTGTTTTTATTATGCCGCATTGGACTCATTGGCAGTGGACTGAACTCAAGGCATATTCTTTTACAGCTTATATTTTGATTCTCATGAATTAGACATATTCTTTTGTAGCTTATACTTCAATTCTTATAAATTTTCATTGTTTGTCAACAAATAATTTGTTTTCATAATAAATAAATTTGAACAAAGAGAGATCAAAATTTATTCATGTTCATAAATGTGTGATGACCTTACAAATGAGTGTCGTACAGCAAGAATGTGTGTAGGTAATACGGTTGCGGTTGTTAGAATCAATTTTACACATCCAAATTTTTTATATCCGTTTCGAGAGTCTTGCACACTGCTTAGAATTAGGGATGTCTCTTGGTTGGAGGCTGAGTTAGGTGTGTTATTGTGACTGGCTCACAAACTGGGGTCACGACCCTAAAATGCACGTAAAGGAGACCTGGCTCACGTGTTGCATTTTTTAAAATGATAATCAGTCATGATTTTTGCGACTTTGTGATGTTAAATGCACAAAACTCCACAGCACTAAAGAAATACTCTCTTACTTTAGACATAGGAAAATTAGAACTCAGTAAATATGATACATCTAAAGTAGGATGATCTAAAAGCCAGCTCAATTTAAATTTTGAAATAGTGGAGTAACTGAATTCAATTAGTAGTCACATCCATGCTTTATGATAAATCACTTTCCACTTTGTGATAATAACTCATTATTATGTTGATTTAATCACTTTCAAAAGCTTGATCCCACAGCAGCCGAAATAAACCTCATGTAAGGCAAACCACTCAACCCACTGTTCCATCTAGATTGTTTTAAAGACTTTGGCTTGGGGTTTTATATAATCGTAAATGTTAGCCTCTAACTAAGTGTAAGTTGATTTTACTTCACGTAAATCATTATAAAACAAGATACATCGGTATAATATGGTTCATGAGTAAATCAGAGATTGCAAACTAATTACATAATTTTTTCTGATGTTTCCTTCCCGTCAGTTAATTATATAGTAAACAAAAAATAAATTAAGAAATTAATTCTGGATTCTTTTTGTTCCCAAGTCTTACTGTATGAAAAGGAACAATAACTATGGCGCTCTATCTTTTCAATAATTTTGTAACAGTAAATGAGAAAAGCTGACAAAATAAAAATCTAGCTAAAAGTATCACATGAGATAAAACATTTATCATGAACAAATTTTCAGCAAAATTCTCATTTTATGGCAACACTATACAAATTTCTTACAAATTTCAGAAGTTTGGTTTATAAGGTAACATACTAGGTTAAAATTTGGCTTATTTAGCTATTCTATTAAGCAAAGAAAAAAAATTGTAAAAAGACTCAAAATATTATTTACTTATTTTTCCTCCATTACTTGGTGCTAATTTAACATGGCTTTCTTTTTACACAATGGATAATCTTTTGTGGAGAGAGTTATGTTTAGTTAGATGTTTGACATTTTCATAATTTTCTTCATTTAAAAAAAAAATGATTCATATTATTTTCATTTTGAATTCAAACAAAGACCAGTCCATGGAAAATCGACAGTTGGCAATACATAAACAGTTAAAAAACAATAAAGTGCTTAACAAGAAATCAAATTTCATTTGCAGAGTTTTTGCTGTGAAGCCAAGTAAAGGCATCCTCAAGACTGGCTACCAGGTGTTCACGGTGCGGATGACTCCTAAATCAGTGAACACCTTCTCGCATGATCTCACACTAAGGCTAAATGACAATGAGAAATATGACCAGGTAAAGTACACAGTGGAAGTCTTGTTTTAGTGTGATTCTAACAATTAACCTTCTGATAACACTCCATCAAGGTGAAGATCGTTTTAACGCAGCTTCATGATATGACATGTTACTTGGATAGAAGGGTTTGATTTTCCAGGCCACTGAGAGTAAGTCAAAGACTGAATACCTTCCTTTAACAAGCATAATATTTTCTTATTTGTACACTTTTGGCTGACTCTATGTTCTAGTTTACAAATGTAAAACGATGCATTTTTTTAGTAAGACAGCTACTTTGAAGATGATGGAAAGAGGAAGTCCATGTAAAATTTCTTCTGATAAAGGTTTCAACACCAGGTCTAGTGTACTTGGATTCAAACCTGGGATACTCTGAGCTCCTGCCAGACAGCATAACCACTTTACAATTCTGTTATTATGTAAAATAATTATTAATTATGCACATTCTTTGAAAATATCCTAAAATTCTATTCCTGGCTTCACAAAGACAGATCTAAGATTATTAATAACAAATTCTATCCTGCAATCCACTGACTGGGCCTCTGCTACCCCCATTTCTGCCCCCTTTTTCTCATCTTCTATCAGAATATCCATTTATGTGGATCAGCAGAGTCGGCAGATGTCCTGCTCGATGGAGAAGGTGCCATGTATTTTAAACCTACATGTGTAGGAAAATCCTCCACTAGAACTTATGGCTTCAAGAACGTTTCGCGTATTCCGCTCAGGTAAGCATTGCCTTTTTTTGTCTCATTTTGGTTACTACACCTGATCATCATCATCACAATGTAGTCCTTATAATATTCTATAAAGATTGTTTGCATCATCATCCTCAGCAGCAGAGCACTATCATCAACATTATTTTCAGCATTGTTGTCATGATGATTATGATCTAACTTAAATCACCATCAGCCTTTTCATCAACATAGGGCAATGGTCACACTACAGCCAGCAAATCTACTCTAAAACCATCAGGAATTTTTCTGTTATTGATCAAGTTCTGGCCTTACTGTGCCTAAATACCTGAGATTGCCTTGTGAAGGATAAACCATATGCACAAACAAACCAGAAAACAAAAAAAAAAAAAACTTCATCACTAGTTCATTATCTTTCTGTTTCCTTCCTCTCCTCCTCAACTTTCCATTTTGAGTGAACTCCCCTCCTTCAACCACACCACCTTGCTTATTCCTCCAGATTTCAATGGAAGTTGAATGCCGAAGACAGGAAGTTTTTGTGTGTAGAGCCAGACAATGGTGTAATCCAGCCAAATCAAAGCTTGGTGAGTTTTGTCCTCATCGCTCCTTCTACTGCTTTTCCCTTTTGGCAAAAAGCGTTCCTTTGTTAAGTAGGCCCCTCAAATCTCTAACAGTTTCAAATATTATCTAATATCTCCTGCCTCAATGGGTTTTTTTTTTAAATCAAAGAACTTGTGTAATTAATAAGAGATATAACATTACTAGTCCCTAAAAAAAACTTTGACAGTCTTTGGAAAAGAGCAACTGGGTTTAACTGTGCATTTCTTAGAATAGCCCCTGCAATATTGCGCCTTATAAAACTTCTCACAACTTAAGGCATTTATCATGTATAGTTTTGCACAGAATCTATATATCAGTTTTCTATTTTCATTAGTGTAAAGCTCACAAAGGGCTCTTTCAGACTACATCAATGGTTCATATTTGACTTGTAATTGTAAAGCTCACAGAAAACTATATCAGGCTACAGGAATTGTTCAGAATGTGACTTGCATGTGTGAAGCTCACAGAAAAGTATATCAGGCTACAGGGATCCTTCAGAATGTTACTTGCATGTGTGAAGCTCACAGAAAAGTATATCAGACTACAGGAATCGTTCAGAATGTGACTTGTAAATTATTTGTTTTGATCCTAAGACAGGTGATTATGTACTATTGATATTGATAAGATCCAAAACAAAATCAGTGAAAGTCAAACGGTCTAAACCAACTTTTTAAAACTTTGAATTTGTTTCCTCCTTGTTTTCAACCCACACTCATAGGTTCAGAGCTGGACGTTCACACCGCGGGAACAGAAAAAATATGTCTTAAAGCCTAACTTACTTGCTTGGGGTCAAGGCCTAAGCGCAACTTCCTCTGGTGGCAAAAAGCGACAGTTCTCCTTGCGCATTGTGGGCGAGGGCTCACTAGGACAGATGCAGGTTTGTTTTTTGTTTGTTTGCTCAAATAGCTTGCACACATTATTAACATGGCTTCAGGTTTCTATCCTTGTGAAATTGTGCTCTTGAGTGGACTCAAAGTTTCGTGTAGCTGTTAGGGTAGGTATGCTCTTCGCTGCACCATTCATACCTCATGTCAGAAGATACATTATTTCGAAGATTTTTTTTTCAATGTCGCAGGGAAAGATTGAATTGGTTAACGTAAGTTGTAAAAGGGTATGATATTTAAATACTTTTTTGAACTTCAAATAGCCCAAAATTTAATGTAAACGTTAGAACATAGGATAATGTAAGAACTTCGTATATTACATCCTAAATTTTTTTAAAGGCTTTTTTATTCATTCCAAATAATTGCATTGAAATATTGATTAATTTTTATCCTTAATCTAAATCTTCATGATCTTTGTTCTTGTCACCATTTCCACTGAAAACAGTATCAAAAAGAAAGAAAGGCTTGTAAGAAAACCTTATATCTAATGACATTTTCTGTTTAGATACTTGAAAAAGAAGTGTGTTTTATTTCATATCAATTTTACAGATTGAATAACAGGAGGGGATAAAACTTGAATAACAAGTGAATTTTTGCTTTAAATAAAAATCGTGGAAATAATTATTATTTACTATCAAGTCTCCTCTAATATTGAATGTGCCAATCCAAACAAAAGTTACTGTCCTGAGTGCTAAATCTTGAATTTATTGACATCCATTTTATCCCACAGCTTCTACACGGTATAAAGTTCTCAGGGGTTTTGAATGATTGATGTAAAAAGGCTTATTAAGCAAAATCAAACTTCCTTTTTTCCTGTGTAAACTTTAGACTGACAAGACGTTCCTGGAGTTTGGTGATGTTGTTGTTGGCAGCTCTGCCTCCCGCCGGGTGAACATCTACAATAACAGCAACTGCAACTTGCACTACCGTCTGGTCATTGAAGGCCTGGAGGATGGCTTGGACAATGAAGCCAGAGCAGACGGAAGGCCTGGTCAGTGCAATTATACAAGCAAAGGGAATAGAAAAAAAAGAGACAAATGGATGGCAAACGTTTTAAACTTCTAAAGTTCCTATTCACAAAACAAACACTTCAGAACTTTGATATGCCTGCCATTGATATTAATTTGATTCTAGTAAAATGTTTAGTCGCTTGGGCTGTTGTACTTGAACATAAGGATGGAAGATTTTATGTGGGAGGAGCAATATGGTTGTGGAGTGTTATAATTTAGCAATAATTGGAGACTTAGTCACTGCTGTGCGACCCTCAGAATAAATCCACAAATCCTTGAACCAAGTCCTCGGCAGCTCTAATGCCAGTGTTTCTCTAATGCGGAAGCCATGTGATCATTGGTGTCTTCCTCCAGCAAAAAAAGGCAGCTCTCACTAGATGAAAGGGCAAGGCCTTCATGCCAATTGTCAAGAGAGAGAAGGGTGGAGGGAGAGAGGAGAAAAAGTGAGAGAAGGGAGAGGGAGGGAGTTAGAGAAGGGTTGAAAAGGGCAGAGAAAGAAAGTTAGAAGGAAGGATGAAGGGATAGAAAGAGAAAGATGGAGGGAGAGAGAGAAAGTAATACAGGATATATATATATATATATATTACATTTTTCAATGGATATGTTTTTTTCTTTCTTCAAGTGGTTTAGAGCAATTTTAATTCAAACATAAATGTTTTTATCTTAGCTGAGGATTAATTATAAGACTTGAGAAGCAATCTTATGCTTGAAGCTTTTTTTTTATCATTATTAGGAATATTTTTGGTCAAGAGAATGTCCAATGAATGTTCTACAACTTGTGTCTCTAAATATCAATCTGTCTTTATGTTCCTCAGGGCTGGAGTTTGACTGTATGGAGGGTGAACTGCCAGCAAGAAGTAAGCACTCACTTGTGGCTACTGTGCGTCCAGTCAGACGTATTGCCTACTCATACGCCATCAGCTACCAACTGGTCACTCCTAACTGTAAGTCCATAAAGATTATGATTTTAGAATATGATTAGATGGAAAATACTGTTGCTGCACTATTGGGTAAAACCAATAGTTCTTTTTAATATGGCCACTGCAAATCTTTCAAATAGATTTTATAGATGTTTTGTCAGAGCAATTTCAGATATTCTTTTGGCTGTTGATAAAATAAGGAAAGAAAGAAATCTTTGTCATGTTCATCACTGCCTAAGCTGACAACATCAGATACTGGTTAAAGTGTATGAGAAAAAAAAACAGAGCCCTCCGTACTTAGTCTGCCATCACAGAGTTAAGTCCTCCTGTCCACCAGGTGAAGATCCACCTGCTGCTGCCAAGGAGCCTCAGCATCTTCTCCACCTGCTGGCTCTCGGTGTGTACCCAGTCATGACTGTCACAGACATCAGGTCTCAGGGCAGCGCTGTGGGCATCAGCAAGAAAGCTCTCTGGGGACTCTTCTCTATTGACAAGTAAAATATTCACAACAATACTGTGTGGGCCTCCTAATGCAAATGCTTATAAACAGAATTGCCTGTTATTTGAAAGTATTATCTGGCTTCCGATGTGGCTTTTAAAAACTTAATTAACCAGATAAATATAATGTGGTACTGATAACTAGAATGTAATTTGGCTTTGCCAAAGATTTGAGAATGAATGGAGTCCATAGAAATATATGATCATGATTAGGTACCATGTAGAACATAATATGGACATTAAATTCTAATCTATTTCTTTTAAGCATTGTGACTCTCTCCT
>BLXT01004955.1:613474-632381 GCA_019648995.1 Plakobranchus ocellatus
AAAAAAAAAAAAAAAAAAAAAAAGCCACCAATATTTATGGGAGTGTGTGTTTATATGAGCAACTAGATAATGAGGCCAAAATTTGTAATTGAATAATTTGAGAGATTGTAATTGCTTTTTTTTTGCTTTTCTGTTTTTTAAATCTGAATTTTTTTTTATAGCTGCCCCACTACCTTTTTTTAACTCTTCTAATATTTTTTTAGCACAATAATGGTTTTTGAAAATGTACATTCAAATTCTGAAGTTGCGATTGCTTTTGGAGAGCAAATGTCATCCAATAAAAACATTATATTCACACCTCATTTTTATAAAGAGTTAGTTTTGACTTATAAATTTATGTGCTGGAGAATTTGCACTTTTTGCACATATTGCATTTTCAATATTTTTTTCATTACAAGTATTGAAATCTTGAAATATCTCTTGATTCTATATTTTGTTTTTGTTTTGTTTTTGTTTTGCTTCAGACCTAGACTTTTAAAATTCTTTTTGTCTTGTATTTTTGTATACCTGTGATTTTAAATTGGATGATTGAAGTTATTGTTTATCTCCAACTTATATTTGACAGCTTGAATGCCTATTTGGACTCTGATCCCTCCTCAGAGGAACTGATGTACAACATAGCGACTCGTCACAGGTCAGTTCTACTCTTGTTTTTATAGCAACTCTTTTCTCTTTATTTGGCAATATGAGCCCTCTTTTGTGATATAAAAATAAGCTTTAAATTTTGCTTTATGTTTGATCAGAGAAAACGTGCCATATTTTGAAATATGTTTAAAAAAAAATAAACGGGGAGGGGAGATAGATAGAGGCATTGCAGTCATTCTTCTTTTGCCAGACTTCTCTCTTTTGACTTTAGAGTTTCTTTTTTTTTTAATAGGTAAAAAGATTCTTATTTCACTTAAGATATTGTATTTCTTTTTGGCTATTTGTATCTGCATATGCTTGGTTACTTCAATTATTTGTAGTCATTTAAAAGACAATATTAAACCTAATGGGTTTAATTCAAGTTCTTTTACGGCAATAAATACTTCTACAACTACAAACAGAACTAAATCAAATGGTCACATGTAATGAAGAGACATAATAGTTACACTAAGGTTGAGCTCAAGTAAACTCTTTGTTTTATGCCATTGCGTGTAACTTTTCTTGTGATATATTTTCAGTACCAGGAAACGCCCTAGTTTGCACACAAGGGCTATTCTGGATTTCAACTTTTCCGCAGCGCCCGTTGGCTCAGCCCCATGTACCATCCACATCATGTTTGAGAATCAAGGAACTGTGACCACAGACTGGTGAGTTCTAATGACCTAAATAGTAATTGGAGAAGTGGTCACTCTTAACTGTGCCCAAAGATTGGTGAGCTCTGATGACCTAAATAATGGTCTGATGTAGTGGTCGCTCTGAGCTGTGCCCACAGCAAAGTGAATTTTGTTGAGCTAAATAGTAATCTGAAGTTGTGGTCACTAAGAACTCTGTATGCAGCTGGTTGTGTTCTGTAGAGCTACATAGTGGTCTGAAATAGTGGCCTCTTAGAACTATGTCCGCAACAGGGTGTGTTCTGTAGAGCTAAATAGGGATATGAAGTAATGGTCACTCAAAACTATGTCCACAGCTGGTTAAATCTGTAGAGCTAAATAGTGATCTAAGGTAGCAGTAGTGGTCATTCTGAGTTGTGTTAACAGACTGATAAGTTCTGTTAAAGCTAACTAATGAACTTGAGTAATGGCCAATCTGTTGTGTCAATTTAAGTAGAACTAGATCTTACTGCACAGATGATATGCTTAACATGACATAAAAAGAAAGTAAAAATCTTCTCATACAGAGCACCACTGAATATTGAACCTATAGTCATATTAAGGATGTGACTAAGTATTAATTCAGTGATCATAAAATCCCTGATAATGATTTTGGAAATTGGTGATGGGGTGGGATGTCGTCAGCATCATTGTGTGATATAGGAACTGGCAACCACAATATAAAAGCAAAATTCAAAGATGAATTTTATTTTAGGGCGTTGAGTGAAAATCAACAGGGAGCTTTTACAAAAATGACAACAGTACTCACAGCACTCCTCCCCCCTCCCCTCTCCTCCTCAAATCCAAAGGTAACATTTTAAATAATATATCTGCAACTGCATTTGAAAGCTTGGATCCATATATGTTGATTCTTAGTCGGTCAATAAAAAAGAACAACTTTTTAAATAAAAAGAAAAGCTACTTTGATTTTTTCTCAACTGCTCTAAAGAGTAAAATTCTAAAGAGTAAAATGTCCAGCAGTGTCATTTGACAAAGGCCAGAACTGATTCTAGCATTGATAAGAGATAAGAAATAATCAGGGCAAAACTACATGTTTTTATATTTCAAATATCCTGGATTGTTGGCTGTACCTCAGCTCAGTCCTATCATTTTCTCCTGCCTATTTCATGACAATAAAAAACCAATGGGAAGTTTAAAATTTAGAAAACCTTTTACTTGCTGTAAGGATAGGATGGTTTATTTTCTTGCCCGAAATGATCTTTCTTGTCTCCTGTTTGTTTCCAGGGCCTTCATGTTCCCTCGAGACATTCAGATGGAGATGGGCTATTGGGCTGAGTCCGGCGACTGCGACCATGATGAGCTGCATGATGTAAGGCTTTCTCTGAATCTGTCTTGCATCGGCCTCTCCATTCTTATTCCTACCTACCTTCCTGTCTACCTGTCTACCTACTCACTTTCTTTTTATCTACCAACCTATCTCCTTAACTCGCTACCTATTTATCTATGTAGATTTACCCATATACCATCCTGCTTGCATATCTATCTAATTATCTCCTGCCTTCCTAGCTACCTCTCTCCAATCTGCCTACATAGATATCACCCACTTAACTGCTTACATTCAGAAATATTCACTTGCCTATCTACTCAAACTACCCATTTATCTACCAACCTATCTCACTACTTACCTACTTACCTATCTCCTTACCCACCTATATTTATCTGCTAACCCACGTTTTTTTTTTTTGTTTACCTATCTACCATATGCCCACCTATCTATTAAGATACTAACATACTGACCTGTCTACCTGTCTACTTATCTGCATGCTTCCCTACCTACCCATACCTACTTACATAGTATAAGCCAAGCATCTTCCTCTATACCTACCTTTCTTTTCACCTATCTGTCTGCCTACCTACTCACTTAACTACCTATACCAGCCTATATGTTATTTTGTATTTTATCTACTAATCTACTTACCTATTTTTACATAACTTTGTATCTACCTACCTAGCTACCTATTTATTTACTATTTCTCCCTTCCCACCTAGTATGTACTTATTTAGCTTTTACTCTATATCTGTCTATACATCCATTTCATTACATTCCTTACAACTATGTGCAGCTTCATCCACACGTCACCAGTAATGGTCTAGTTTACTGCCTTTCTATCTCCATGTGCTTCTGTTCTTACTCTTCAGTTTCATGCCTGCTTTGCTAGCCAACCTTTTTTCCCCAGCCTTTTTTCAAATGTTCGACAGGTTTTAATCTTTCCTCTCCTAAAATTCAAAACTTTGATATTTTCCTTGTTCCTTGACCTTTTCATTTTCAAGGCACATTGAATTGAAAAAAAAATCCTGCATGTTTCTCTTGAGGTGACAATAAATTTTTTTTCCTTTTTAATCTCTCAAACTTAGATGAAAGTGATGGACAACAAACTGTTTCAAGTGTCCCCAAAGAGAGGTACCCTAAAGCCATTTGATTCAGCCACTGTTACATTTAACTATCAGCATACAATGGCAGGCACTGACCGTCTCCCCGTACTGCTGAAAATAGCTGGAGGTCGAGAGATCATGCTTAACTTTGTAGGAGTGACTGTTGAACCAGAGAAACCCTACATTCACTTCCCTAGCAGTAAGCATGTCTTCAGTCCGGTGCCCGTCGGAGAGAAGATCAGCCCCACTCAGGTTTGTTCTCCCTGCACATAAGTGGAAGAGCATCTTTTTGTTTAGCTCAAGCATTACTTGGGTTATGCATTTGCTGCTGAGGTTTGGGGGGAAAAAAATTAGTTTTTTGCATAGGCTGCTCACTCTCCTTTATGTCAACATTTTTTTTATAAATCCATTGAGTTGATGAATGCGTCAGTCTCATACAGTCATTCATTGCTCATATGTAAAGTAATGTAGATTAAAGTTTATCAGGTAGAAAAATGCAAGTCTAAAAAATGGATGGATGAAAAAAAAAGCAAAGAGGGAAAAATCTTGAGTCTGTCAAGAAAATTTTTTAGCATGTACATTTATTTTATCGCAAAGAGATTTAATATCTATGGCAATAAACAGCCAGCTCCAAATGACTATCAACGCTTTTGACATGTTCCTACTTTGGCCTGTTATAGCTGAAAGAGTGAAGTCTTTATTTAGGAATTTACCCTAGAATTATTAAATATGTAAAAGAAAAATATATGAAAATTATTTGGTTTTCAAGTGTAAATATCGATCTTTTCACATTCTTCATATCAAATGTATCTAGCACTGAAAAATCAGTGCTATATTCTGAAAGGGCTGAATACAAAGATGTCATGCTTCTGGTAATCTTCACTAACATGTTTTTAATATGATAAAGGCCATTCTCTGCTTCAGTGCTCTAACCCTTCCTACAGTGTTTGAGAAAAAAGGGGACCCGGCTAGAGTAATAACATTTTTTAAACCTTTTTTTTCCTTTGTAAATCTAGATCTAGATAAAAAATACTTCTAAACCTTAAAATTTCAATATTTCAATTTAAAATAATGACTAGGTAGAAGATCCTTATGTAGGCATGCTAGGATGAAAGCTTTTTTCTAAAACAGAGAACTAGAAATTTAAGTGAGGACTCTGCTAGAGAAAAATCATTTTCTGTTATTTATTGTCCTCTGTGACATTGCATTCCCTGTCTGCCTACCAGGTGTACGACCTTTACAATGGTGGAGCTGTGCCTGTGCATTACGAATGTGATCTCACACCTCTTGACATCATCAGACAGGTGAACAATTATTCAAATGTCAAAACATAATGATTTCTTGACTTTTCTTAATTTTGATATGTGACACTTTAGTCCTTTACATACTATGAGGCAAGTAAATGCGCAAAACTATTTTGGCAGTGAAAATTCTTTTTTTTTTTATTTTAACACCCACCATTTTCCTAGAATGTCTGTATGCATCCTTAATTTTGATTGCACAATGTTAAAAAAGAATGAAATGGCCGAATTTTAACCAGACATTTCAGCTGCCAATAGTCACAATGGTTGTCACTTTTAGAGTCCTGTGATTTTATCCAGAAACAATGTAGGAAACTCAGACTACCTTGGCCTTCATGCCTCTGGTGGCTAGGGATGAAGTTAAAGTGGGAATTTTTGCTATTTCAATCTTGAAATTGCTAAAACTCTATGGTCAAAAACTTTCATCTGACTGTAGAATTGTAGAGCGAGAAAATGTCTGCATATAGTTATAAGATATAAATGGCTGAGACTTATTCGTCTTTCCATTCTCATCTCTTCCACTTCTCTACACAACCCATTACTCTAGGAGAATTTCGATCAGCCAATCTTTGAGTGTCTCAATCCAAAAGGGGAAATTCCACCTGGTCGCTCAGTGTCTATTGAATGGCGTTTCTTCCCTCTTGAGGCAAAGACGTATATGGTGAGTTGTGAAACTGAAGGGAAAGCATTACAAATTCAAAAGTAAACTGCTTTTAACTCCATATTGTTTTGACTGTCAAAGCTTGGCTTCATTATTTGGGACATTTTATGTTTTTCATTTGAAATTATAAATTCTAAGATAGGTATATGAATTCATAGTCTAAGGTTTTAACTGAAAATAAAACTTTCTGACTTGTGTCATGTTCTTGCACCAAATTGCAACATGTTTCATAATTGAAAAATCCTGAAACAATAGCTATGAATATATTTTTTTGTAATGTTACATGACATATAGTGCTTACATATATATATTTGAAACACTGAATCACTGCAAAAGAATTATTTGATCGGCTTTAGACTGCTGCCTGAATCAATACAAAAAAACTGCTGCTGAGAAAAAGCTATGAAACAAAACAAGAGACTTTTACATCATACTGTGTATTGTCTTGTGTCAAAGGTTGACATCCCTATCAAAGTCCACAATGGTGATACGGCCATTGTAACTTTCAGTGGCATTGGCTATGACCAGAGGATCATGGGAGATACTATGCCCTTCTCTGACCAGCTGGAAGTGAGCAGCGTCCCGGCGGTGCAGACAGCAGAAATTCCAGGCCAGGTGAGATTGTAGCTCTGCTCTGCCCATGACTCTATCTCTCTGTTTAGGTAAAACTGGTATTGTATAGGGTCAATTCTCTTCCTTCAACATAGCAAAAAAAGAGAAGCTTAAAGAAATGATGGCTATGGGAAATTGTTGAACTTTAATTCATCAATTTAATCTATGTCTAAGTTTCTTATGTCCCTAATTCATCTACAGTAAAACTTACTGATAAAAAACAATCAAAGCAATGGTTTACAGTGTAAGTTTTTTTTTTCTTTCTAAAAATGCTGTATGCCTCCTATTTCAGCTGGGCTATCTTTCTGTGGAGCGCATCTCGTTTGGCAACATGCCACTCTTCTCCCAGGCTCGCCGAATGGTGTTTGTGACCAACAAGTCTAAGGACAGGTCCATCTTCTTTGAGTGGCACGTCACATCACAGGCAGATACTCAGGTATGGTCCGCCTTGGGCTTTTTCTAAAATATGTGACATGTCTGTCTCTCTCTCACTCTTATAAAGAGTCACTTGAAAGGAAGTATTATCTATAGGAGTTTCTGAGGCAATCTTAAATATCATATTATCCTATTTTTTATATATATAGTATTACACATGTTTAATTGTTCCGAGCATTTGACTCTGGTTTGCTTTGACTATTGATACATGGCCTTGCATTAAAAGAGAATGAAATTAAAGAACATTTTTGAGATAACCATTTAACCCTATCCATATGAGGTGTTTTATTGCCATATCCGTACGTCGGGGGTTACTGAGTGCCCCTCCCCCCCCTCCCATTTCAAATAACAAAATATCAATAAAGTCTTATTTGTATATGTTGGGTACCCGTGTGTTCCCATACCGTATATAGTAAAAAAAATCACCATATACCTATCCGCACAGGGGAACGGGGGCAACAAAATCACCCCATACTTTACATAGTTTTCAGAAATGACCTCAGGTTAGATTAATATTGATTTTCTGTCAATCATTATCATGTAATCATATGTCAAATTGAATTTTTGAGGAATACTGAAAAGCTGAAAAAAAAAAATCCCGTTATAAGTATTTAAAAAAAAATTAAAAACAAGCCTTGAGGTAAACAAAATTACCTCACATGTATGGATAGGGTTAAAGATGAAATTTATCGACAAAAATGGCAACAAAGTCAGTATCCATGCATAGCCTTAACAAGTCAGGGTCAATGTTCCAAAAAAAAGAAAGAAAAGAATATTCATAGAAAGTATGTTGCAAATTTTGAATTATATATTTGTATGCTACATAAATATAAATATGCTGAAATTCAATTTCTTTCACAAATTGTTCTATTTTTTTCTTGTGAACAAATGTTTTCGAACATTATTTTCAATGAGGATCCTACTGTAAATGCAAAATCCATTATTTTATCATTTGTTTTCTTCTCTGACCTATTCCATCTAGTTTTTGAACATTTACCCAGTGCGTGGAGAGCTTGGCCCTAACCAGGATAAGATGTGCAGGGTAACTTTTGTGGCAAGTGGCATTCCCTCTTTCTATGATCTGGACCTTGTTTGTGAGGTAAATATGTTTACAAGAATGTAAAGTTCTCAGTATGAATGTTCTAGCTGGTTGTTTATGATTGTGATATACATATATATATATATACATCATTACATGTACATACATTATATTACAATGCCTCTCACTCTCTTGCTATCTTTTTCCAGATTTCTGACCTTCACGAGTACAACAACTACCGGCGACAACTGCAAGCATGGGAGAGAGAGAGGGAGAGGCAGCTGAATGAGTTTACCATCACAGAGCATGATCTGAATGCTGATCTGAGGAAACCACAGCTCGTGGACATAATCGTGCGTGAATGATATTGCCTTTTTTTTTCTCTCTCTCTGTCTCTCACTTTCACTCTCCCTGCTTATCTCTCTTTCTGTTTTGTCTGTAAATATATTATGTACACTTGATTTGCCATTGCATATTACATAAAATATTTGAAAGTCCCAAACAGAAAGACAGATCCTTAGCTCTTTGTGGCCCACGGATATGAAATTTCCTGTTTAGATAAATGCTGGCAATCCACAATGCTAAAACCCTTAAGAAATATCTAATGGAACATCTTTTAACCTAATTAAGTCAAAATTAATACCCATTTGTTCTGATTTGATGGTAATATGTTATCGGAGGACTGCCTTAACAAGACAACGAAGAGTGGATGGAAAAAAGGAATGATAAGGCTCAAAAGAGAGGGTAGAAGAGAGGAGAACAGGAATTAATCCTTCCATTTGACTAAAGTGGGTGAAATTTTACCATAAGTATTAAGTAACATCTTATAAATGCTTTTTTACGATCGTACCAATGAAGATTATCAAAGAAATATTGTCTTCGCTATTTTTAAATTTTCAGGCTTTCTTCAAAAGCAAATGCTTTCAAGTATAGAAACAATGTACTCTAGTTTTTAAATCTCATCAATCCTTCTTTGAATACTAGATTTAAAAGGAAAAGTTAAAAGGTTCAGGTAGTCAGTTTATTTAGTAATAGGCCTACATCAGCTGGCATGATTCTGTTTGACTTGTTGTCTCCACAGGAGGGCCGACCTGCTAGTCGGCTGTCCAAGCTTGAGGCACTGGCTGAGGGAAGACCAGTCTCAGCAGATGGAGAACTCAGCAAGTACAAGGTTTGTTACACAAAAATGTGAGACAGGGATAGAGCCTTTCTGTTACAAGAATCTTTATGATTTCCCCATTGATAATTCCATTTGAAGTGAACATTCAATAATGAACATACTGATTAATTCCCAAAAAAGGCAAGGATTTGAAAAATATTACTAGTTGTAAAAATAGCTTTAAGAAAATCTAATAATGGGAAAAGGAAATAATAATAATCATAAAAAAGTGCAAAAATTTAATTGACAATAGAGACATCAAAGAAAATAGAAATGATTGTAAAAGAATAGAAAACGAAATCACAGTCTTTTAAACTTGGTTGTATTCTTGCAGAGCCTTTACATTACTTTCAAAACTTATCATACTTTAAATGTGTTACAAGAGCATGAAGCTGATTTTGAATTGTTTTGTCATTGCTTTTGGGTTTTGCTTCTCATTTCCCTCTCTCATCTAAATAATTCAGTGAAAAGTATTTTACAAAGCATTCTAAAGAATGCTCAATTATTTCATGAAATATGATAAAGCGTTGAAAGCTACAGGGACATGTCCTCAAAGGCCAATAGGCTGATCTTGTTTAAATACAAGCATTCAGCAAAGCCAAATTGTTTTCACCTCTCAGACTCTGCCGCCAATCCGTCAACTGACAGAAGATGAGAAGCGAATGCTGGACCAGAAAAAGAAAAAGAAAATGTCCCAGTTATGGCAGAGACCTGAGCCTCAGAAGCCGTTCTTGCTGCATCTTGGAGTCACGGCAAGGACTCATGATACTAAGGAGTTCCAGGTATGATATAATTATGAAATGTGGCTAAGGAAATCAGGCTTGAACTTGATGAAAGATTGCCTCAAAAGTTTTTATCAATTTGACCTCCAGTGTAGGGCGCTTGATCATTTATTATCATCAATCAGAATTTTAATAAGGAAAAGAAAGTTTCTATACGTCATATGTTTATAACAAAATTTTATGTTTGAGTATTGGTAAGCATGTGTTTTATGATTTATCATATCCTTTTCAAATCTCTTAAGTATTTAATATAGAAGAATGATTGGCCTTTAGCCACACGTTTCAGTGCATTGTAATATTTGTAGATGATAATATTGGTTGACTGTGGAAGAGCCACCAGAAGCATGGCAATAGTCATCTTTCTGTCATGAGCAGCAATGAGCATTACAGTGTCTAAATGTTTTTGAATCTGCTTTTCACTTATTTTTATTTTCCATTCAAATGAGAATATTACACATGTAGATGAAATCGTCTGTTTTAATTTCAGAGCAATTTCCCCGACGAGTACTACCATTTCTATATTGATCGCACATTCAGCCCAAAGAATCTGGCACAGAAAGTGCAGCAGCAGAACCTGGTGGCCCCGACTCAACTGCACTGCACCTTGGCAGAGTCTAACATTGTAGCCTCTGTTCTGGGTAACTGTCTCCGGTAAGTGTTGCAGACCTTGGCAGATTCCAACATTGTAGCCTTCATTCTAAGTAACTATTTCGTGTAAGTATTGCAGACTTACGAAAGATACGAAGCTGTTTGAGGGATAATGGCGGCTGAAATGAAAATCCGGCAATGAATAGTTAGTAGCAGACTTTATTTTTGTGCTTTTACCTGCAAAGTTTTGGTTTATGTCTTTTTTTTATTTCCATGGTTGATTGGCTGTGGCTTTATAATTGCCTGAATTTTAAAATCGCTGTCTTCATAGATTGGTTTTTTTTTAATTATTTGCAATAGCTTTTTGGGTATTGAGGAAGTCTTGTTACGATTATGCTGTATGCATTTTGAGTCAGACATTTGTTAGTCTTTACCTCAGAGTGCATCAAGTCAATCATGATCCATGTCCTTAGTTGATGCCTTTTTTCACAATTCATCTTTTTGACATAATTTTTTCACTCTCTAGTTTGAGTCTTTATTCATGTGTTAGTCTTTTTTTTGTCCACACATCCACACCTACGCACAGAGACATAAACGTTATTTAGGGGTGTGTGTGCGTTTTAAATATATATCTAGAAATAACTACAAACATGTTTTCATCCACACTTTCTTGTCGTTGCCTGTCGATCATATTGTAAATGCAAAAGTCCCCAATTCTTTATAGTTATGCGCAATGGCTATCTCTTTTTTCCCCAATCAAAATGGTTTTCTATTGCATTGTGATTTTTGGTAATAGCCAAAATGTATTGTCATCTATGTAGCAAAACTGAAAAGAAACACAAGCCCTTACATTTTAAAGCCAGAATTTGTAAACAATTGGTGCCTGGATGCTCTAAGCTTATTATGTTTTTTAAAAATAATTTGATGTTAGAAATAAATATGTAGTATATTTATGTATGCCTGTATATTACACAGATCAATGAGTTATAAAATGATTTTAGTTAATTTGAAGTGTTTTTTTATCCTGATTTGAATTCATGAAACTCATTTTGTGCAGTGACTGAGTGATGCATTCCTTTGAAAGCAGTGCTTGAATTTGGTGCACTTGTAATTCAACTTTTCTTTGTGTGGCTTTTAATAAAAAAAAAAAAATAAGAAGGAAAAAGCAAAAGGAAACATCATCTAAAATACTCCAAGACTCTGAGACAATCTTTGTATATTTCTCTATCTGTCTGTCTGTCTGCTCTCTCTCTCTCCCTGTTGTTTCCCCGTCCAGCTTATAATTTCTTTTTTCAATCTTGTGTTTTCAGGGGTCTTTTGGACGATACATACTTCATCCAGGCTGTCAAAAAAGTTGTTCAGGAACCAATCCCATACTTCAGACAGTTCTCAAACCGACATAGGTCCCATACTGGCTCTCTACCAGTGTCCAGCACGCCGCGCAGACATAGTGGTCAAGAAAAAGTAGGGCTCTCAATAAATTAGAAGCTTAATTGTTTTAAATACACTACCATGTTTTGCTTTAATGGTGTACTGAGCCCAAAAAGATGATAATGCCTTCTTATAATTTTAATTTCATTTTAATCTTGCCAAAGATTTGTAAGGAGAAATCCCTGTACCTGTATAGTTGTTTATATTTAATGTGCGAGCAACAAAACATTCGTTTCATTTTTAAAAACTCATTATGTTGTTTCTAACTCTAAGTTCTCAAACTCAGTTATCTGTTTTGTTTACTTTACTCTCTATTGCATTCCCCGCCTTCCCCCACGCTCATAAATATTCTATCCTTATGTTGCACTTCAACCTGCAACAATCAACAGGCTCAAGCTGACCAAGAGGAGAAAATTCCAATTGTGTCTTTGACTGAGACAGAGGAACGCCAGCAATCAAGGCCTGTCACAGCCACTGACGTCCAATACGAGCTAGAGGGAGAGGATGGTGGTCCAATGGAAAACACCAAGGTCTGTTTGTCTGTATAACCCCCCCCACACACACACACACACCTTTCCTCTCTCTCTCCCCCCTCCTCTCTTGTTTTGTTTTCTAATTCATTTTAGATCCGAAAAATTTGTTCTCAGAGACAGGAATGAAATTTCAACCTAAATATTTATTTCTTACAGCCAGTTCACATAATTTCTTGTTTAGATAAATCACTCAAAGGAATTATGAAATTAATGACAAATTGTTCATTTTTTTAATTGTGGCTAGCGTTATGCCTGATTCCCACACTCAGTTTCACAACCCTTTCGTATGCAATTCACCAATCTGCATCCATCTGTGTGCTTCACTCCCTCAGAGCTTCTTCAGTGAGACAGCATCTCTGCCAGAGACACCCACAAGTGGGCTGGTTGCCCATCGCTCCCTGGATGAGGAGCAAGCTAGATTCTTAGAGGAAGCCATGCATCTCAAGGAAAAACAAGCCATCAAGAAGTAAAAAACCAAATTTTTTTTCTGCTTTTTTTTTTTTTTTTTTTTAGTAAAGACATCATAGCTTCTTATTCAAAGTTGCATAGCTGAAAAAATGCTCACCTTTTTTTCTTTGGTAATAAGAGGTCATTTTTCTCCATTTAGTCAAATATATTTGTATAAGTAATGCAATAAATAGATAACTTTATTTCTTTCTTTGCATCTTTAAGTTTTTATTTTCTTTTAGTCTTTTTTTCAAAATTTAAAGGAATTTCATATTCCTTGTAACCAGGGCATTCTTAAGAATAATCACAAAGCCAAAAAACTGTCAGGTTTTTTAGTCTCGTCTCTTTTCTTCTATATATAACCCTTGAACCATTGGATTGTTTTTGTCCCTTTCGATCCAGTTATAAAACATTTTTTTACCCTTTTCCTCTGAATTTTTTGTTTTCAAGCGAAAGCAAAGGAAAGGAAGAGATAAAAATGTAAAAACTTCGATTGCAAGAATAATGGAATATTCAGATTAGGTTAGTCTAAACTTCCAACTAAAACACGCACAGGTTGTATTAACTCATCACCTTCCCTGGATGGTGGGAGCATCCAGTATTCAGTATGAGGTTCAAGTAAATGGGTGCTGCCACTACCCAACAGTATTTTAAGAGTTAAATATTCTCAAATACTGGCACAAAAATGTGTGGCATGGCTTTTTTGGGGGTTATAGATATGAAATGTAAGGAATAGAGGGAGGAAACCAACACGCATATCTGGCAAGATCTAAATAGTTTTTTCACACCTGTAGATGATTCAAATGACATTCTCCTCACCATCAAATTGCTTTTGTTTGATCACTGTCGTGAAGTGTCTATTTCTCTGTGAGTTTTATAGCTTTGTATGTGCTGGGCTGCGAAATTGTAAAAGATATGATTTTTTTTCTAGATTTATTTTTTCTTAGCTTTGTTGTACTATCTCCTTTTTAAGGCTGCTTTTTTTGTTTGTCACTTTCTTTGTTGCACCTTCTGATTTTGTTAAGAGCTATTTGCACTGTGTATGAACATGTAGGGATTAGAGGTGATGCTGAAAATAATTTACTACTTTAAAACTTAATGTCTTATTCCCTAGAACATCATGAAAGAACTTTAGAAGTACAAAAAGTTAAGGGGAAAAGATCTCTAATGATTCATAGACATGAGTTGTTGCTCTTATTTGCCTTTCTCAGAGCTTTAAGATATACAGTCATTGAATTGTTATTCAGCTGATGTGGTCAGAATTCGTTGTTCTACATTAAGATTTCCATCGTCCAATTTCATATTTTGAAAGATTGCAATGCATTTTGTTGTTGTTAGTATTTTTTAATATTATTGTTATCAATAATTTTCATTTGAACCTTATCCGGGTCTGAAAGATCCAGAAATGAAGCAAACAAATCTTTATTGTTGTGTGTGATGCTCTAAATATTGTGGATTGATTGATTGATTGATTATTGGTATACCCAGTCCACCATTAAGCGGTGATCTCAGGGTTTCTATTTACTTAGTCTTTCTCGTAGGCTTCCGTCAGATGCTGAAGCAAATTAAAACAAAGATAGAAAACCATTAAAAATCCAACAGAGTATATGAAGAAAAACTTTACAAGGAATCGGTACAAAGCCTCAGATCTATTGTGGTCACTAATAAAACATTACAGTGTGCACTTTTAAATACTCGATTGTAATTCGGATTCTTGTTATTTAAAATGTTATTCTGTTGCCATGCATTTACAGTTTAAATCGGAAACAACTTTATAATCTATCAAAAGGTGTTGGAAGATGCACCCATTTTAAATTTCAAAGCTCGTGCATCTTGTCTTCCCTATAATTATGTGTGCAACATTTTTTATAATGAAATTTCTGCATAGTGTGTTTCTGTGTGGACAAAAAATTTGCTTTCTATTCATGTATGACACTTCACAATAAGATTAAAATCTAAGGCTATGTTGTGACCCTTAACAAACCCTATAGATCTACATAATGGGTCATTTTGGAGACTTGCTGATGATGAAAGACATCAGAAAAAAGAAAACACAATATTTTGACAATTTTTCAGCCAAAGAGATTTTGGAAAATGATAACAAAGAAATTGGAAATAATGAGAAAACCTGGAACTCAATTTTTAACCGACTGAGATTTTTTGCTTTTTAGATCTCTTACTCAAATGTAGCTTATGCATGAAAACCATGCTTTTCCTGTGCACTACACATTTACCTCTTTAATTCACATGCCTGTGCATAACAATTATTTATCTTTCTAACCCTTTCTCATTCAAAAGCTTTTTACAGACTTTTTATCCCAATCTATTCTGATTTTGCTTTTCCTCATGATAAAATGATGCAACTACTAAAGTATCCTTTTGTAAATCAATTCCCCAGACTGCCTGAGTTTGGAAACACCTTGGAGCAGTTACTGGAGAACACAGTGCTGAACCTCATGTATGAGGCTCTGTCGAGTGAATACAGTGTCGTGAGTAAGCCAAGATTGATTGCCATGCCTAGCAAACATTCTGTTCACAGTGCTCTCAATCTGCCTGGAAATGCAAATGCTGCAGCCAATCGTCAGTGAAGCTTGACTTTTGCTTTATTTGCCACCAGTGCAATCTCAGTGAACCAGATTGCAACAACAGCAAAAATGACAACTGCAGAGACGATGGAAAGCTAAATCTGACACTGCACTACTAAAGAGATAGCTCTGCATTCAGTACACAATTTTCTTGATTTTTTTAGGTTTATATCTTTCATTAAGGCATGCAATGTGAGATGATTTTGCAACTATTTGTGTATTAAGTTAGCCAAGTTATAAATAGTAAGACATAAGTGGCAGAGGCAAATCATGCTGTGGAAATTGAGGCAGCAAAAGTCTTAAAGCATTACATATAGTTTCCAGATGTACAAAGCTACAAAGCAATTGGATTATCTGTTTGTTTGCCATTTGAAAATGAACTCTGTTTAAGTGACTTCAAATTATCAAAGGAACGATTTACAAAATTTGTATTGGTTTTTGATGTGGGTAAACATCTGCTTGCCACATTTTACAAATGAATAACTAAACGATTTTCATAAGTGTTGAAAAAATTGAGGATTTTTAAAAAGTACGATCAGTTTATTTAAACATTACAGGGTCATGGCTTTAAGAAAAATTTTGCTATTTTAAAAGGTCGAGTTTTCATAATACTATATTTCATTTGTTGATATTTCCTGCATGTGTATATATCTATATGTGTGTGTATTGCTGCTGCTGTTCCTTTCATCTGTGATCAGAGATTGATGGACTTTTAAAAACAACAATCTATTGAATTAGTTTGCAACTCAAATACCCTTTACATATTTGCATTCAAATATTCAAACAACTGCCCTCTAGGGCATGAAAGCTTTTGAATCCCTTGAAGAAAAACATATACAGGACATGAAAATTTCAATTCAGGGCAAAAAGGCATTAGAACTTATGCAAACAGATGGCTGTGCTCGTACTGAAAGATGCAGTTCCACAAAGTTGTGTATTCTTTGTTGGAAAGGATGCATAAGTGACCTTAATAATAATTATGTAATTGCAGTTACACAATAAAATTAGTTATATATTTTGCTTTTGAAATTCCATTTATCAAGTTTGTCTTATAAGTTATAAATAGGAAAATACTGCTGAAAACCTCTCGTAATTATGAGCAGTGAGATCACAATGAGCATTTTTTGCCTCTTGAGGTGTGGAATATAATAGTGGAGAATTCTCTGAATTGTTTTATTTGAAGAATCTAAAGATTCTACAACTATATTATTGTGAATCCTGGTTATAGAACAAGGCAAACTGAAGATTTTAAATGCCATCCATTTTATAATATCTGTTGCACTTTAATGCACACAGGTTATTGTTTTTTATTGGACAGTCATATTTGACATATTAAGCTCCTACTTTGATATCTAAAAAATTACATAATGAGATAACTTTGATGTGGGAAAATTTCACTGCTGCTATTACTGCTGCCTTTTATAAATTAAACTTTTTCGTGATAACTGTTATGTCCTTATTACTATGACTATTGTTATTATAATTATATTATTGATCATTCTTCTTCTTATCGTTATTTATTGCCATTGAAATGAGAACTATCAAAATATGTCTTTGTATCATTCATGCTTTTCCACATGAGTAACTGCTTTCATTGATTAAATCTACACCAGTTTGCACTTTCATTTGGTAGGCTTGAAATATTTTAATGAGCTGCTTTAAACGTTTATAGAGAGTTTTAACAAATGTACAACTTTCACATTAAAGTCATATTTTGATATTGTAATTTTTTTTTTTAATTCTAGACTTAGAGGTGAAAATATATTTTTCCTGTCGATGAAATGTTCCTTATCGTTCTTAGTTTAAAAAGAAAAAAAAATTAAAAGGAAAACAAAAGCCCAAAGGACATCAAGTGAATGAAGGATTACAAAGTATTTTCAGTACCTTAAAAATATTTTATCCAGTTTGTAATATATGTCTTTGCAGTGAGGACTACAAATCATAGTTTAACGTTTAATATGTCTTGAGAGCAGTCGCCATCAACTCTCCTGCATCCATTACAAAGCTTACAGAAAAACAATTCAGGCCATTTTACTGGTCTGCAATCTACAGAGTTCAAAATGTGATTTTTAACTTAGCTGGACTGCTCTCGAGACAGATGGGAGTTGGGATTGCTTCTAGTAGTGTATTAGAATTGTTTTTGATCTGAAGTATTCCAAAAATGTTGACAGAACAAAAAATAAAAATGTGTTATGAGTACGAGATTCTTTTATGCACTATACATGTGAAAGAGAAATTAAATTAATAAATGATGATAAAAGTATCCTTTGACTTCCATGGTCTTCACAGCATTCACATTATTTAAAAACTTAACCTGTGACTGTCTTTATAAATGAATTCAAGTTGCTGGCCTACATCTAATTGTGTGCCACTTGTGTCAAAGCATTAGTGTACATGGTTTTTACAGGAGATAAAGCTGTTTCAGATATAAATATCAAGACAAGCCAAACAATTAAGTTAGTTAAAAACGACAAACAAAGTTAAATGGGGAGAAACACGCACAAAACAGCATGTTTTTGTCTCTCTTTATTTGACTGAAAATTTCAGATTAAATTTCTTTTTGTAATTTTAAAGCATTATTCAGTTTTAACAATAAGAAAGTGCCTAACTATTCAAATCAAATTTTTAAAAGAAATCGTGTTGAATGGTTAACACTGATCTGAGAAAAAGTTAATACAAAAGTGGCATAAAAGATATCTGCAAAGCTTACATTTGTATACAATAAAACATACTAGTCTATTTTCGTCGCTCCTTTTCACTCTAACATTATTGTATGTATAAGATTCTCCTACCCATCCTTCTCCCCTTTCACACACACACAAACACCGCCCTCTCCCTCCACTAATACATGTATTTGTCTTCTATCTTTCCATCACTCTTTTCATTCCCTCCTCTAGCCATCTTTCTATCTGTCAACCATGATTCAATACATAAAACCTCTCATTCTCTCTCTCTCTCTCTCTCTCTCTCTCTCTCTCTCTCTCTATATATATATATATATATATATATATAATTAAATTACAATGTTCAGCCTCTGTATACAAAGCTTTCAATCTCTGAATAAAGAATTATGCAATCTGAAAAACGGCTTTCTTTCAACTGCTATCCCTCCGCCAAAACTATGCAGATAAAAACAGTGATATCATGAAAATATTATGCAATTAACAATAAAGGCATACTTACAGTATTTACATAAATATATGTGAATATATGATGACTTGTATTTACATAAATAATTGTACTACTACTGTGATATATTATATAAGTCTCCACCAAAAGATAAACCACAAAAAGTGTATTACTTTTTCATTATGTTTTGAATTAATGAACCATTAATTTCAAATAAGAAATAGGCAAATGGGGACCAGTGCTCAAAATATAATTTATGTGTAAGTTAGATATCAGAAGTGGATCCAGAAAACAGGCCCGTCTCCTTCACACTGTAATGAATAAACTTAATGGCAATAGTGGATAAGCACTTTTTTAAAATGATTTCTTCACTATAGTGACCTTCGAGTTGTTTGGTTGATTTATTTAGCAAAAGGGTACATTTAAATCTTTTTTTTTTAAATAAAGCATTGGCTTTAATACCTTTACATTCAGAAATTTAAGATTGATGCACGATAAGTTTACTTTTTTTTTTTT
>BLXT01004955.1:652582-663241 GCA_019648995.1 Plakobranchus ocellatus
GCTCTCTTGCTTTCTCCCTCTACGCACTCTTAAATTTGCACGCAAGATTGTGAAAGGCTTTAAGATTTTGATCGTTATGACAGATTTAATGCTCAATCTACTTGATCTGTCCTTCTCCTCCACCTCCTCTTGAATGTATTTTATATGTTTTTTGTTCTAATAAAACACTGCCTTCAAAAAAATAAATCTGAAGGTTAGGACCTCTATATAAAGAGGTAAAAAAAATTAAAAAAAAAAAATTTAATTAATTAAAAAAAAAAGATGGCTTCCCGGAGGGAAGTCATCTAACAAAAACCAACATAAATTAATAGTAAAAATGCCTAGGGGTCATGCCCAATTTTTTTTTAGATCTAGTGTGCAAAAAAAGGACTGTTGACGGATGGAATCTTTTTCTCTGTGCACGCACGCTAGCTATATAAAAAGGTGGTCAAGTGCTCACTTGACCACAAAATGGCGGCGGCTAAAAGCTGCGCAGCCTTTAAGACTTCGTGCTTTAGCCTTAAAGAGCTCAGCGCCGCCATTTTGTGGTCAAGTGAGCAATTGACCACTTTTTATATAGCTAGCGTGTGTACACAGAGAAAAAGATTCCATCCGTCAACAGTCCTTTTTTTGAAGGTCAGGAAAGTAGTATAAAAGGCGATATAGAGGTACGATTTAGTCAGTTAGGGGATGGCCGCAGCTGTGCTCGGCGCGGCTATAGCGATAGGCGGGGAATTTATAGTGGACTTTTTGGCCGATGCAGCAGAAGATTAAGCAAAAAAACAGGTTGGGGAATTAGTGGATAATACTAGTCGGTATATAAAACAATCTATCACCGGTGCCTGTAAAGGCAATAAAACGTGTAAAGCAGTTGGACATTCCGTTATATATACATTGACAAAACCTACAAAGGCGAAGGCGAAAGAATTGGCAGGAAAGACAGTGGAAACAACACGGCTAGAGGCGCACAGAGGTATACAAAAATTGAAGCGAGCGTATGCCGTACCCGAGAGGGTACCTCAGCCAGCAACAAGTCCGCCGTTTGAAGGGTATTCCCCGAAGAAGAAAGCACGGACCGCCTAATTTAGCGAAGCAAGTGCGGAACGTAGCACCGTATGATTTATCGCCGTTACCGCCACAGGATAATTTCGATAGTGGTGACGAGAGTGATAGTTTTAATATACCATCTTTGCCTCCTAGTGATAGTGCTTTGGATAGTGATAGTGAATCTTTCGTAACAGCACAAGAAAGTTTAACACCACACGAAGAATCTGACGACTACTACACAGTGGCGAGTTCTACAGAGCCTGGGCCTAGTCGAGGCGAGACAGACGTCTCTACCTCAGCCGATCCACCCTCGGCAGAGGTTGATGAACCGGCTGCAGAAACTAGTCCGGAGGTTTCTCACTCGCGTGAAAAGCGTAGCGCTACGGGGACTAAACGCGGTGCCTCAAGCGCCGTTGGCTCTAGTCCTCCTAAGTCTGCTCGCTATGAAGACGGTCAGGCAGAGGCTATGGAAACTGAGGAAAAAAATAACAGAAGGCATCATAAGCATGCGCAAATGGGTGCAAACACTTACTTCGAGGGCTGGGGCGAGTGGACGAGCCCCGAGGGGCAACACTTCACGACGTTTCGTAAGAACTATGCGAAGACATTTAAAACCTACTGCTCGTTTGACGAACAAAAACTTGCCAAAGCCGACCTAAAAGGAGGAAAGGATAGCGAAGCAGACGAAGTAACCGTGACGATAAATCACGGCGGAAATACATTACCGTATTGGAAACGAGGGGCATCCACATGTGATGAAGATTTTAATCAACCCAATAGTGTTATTGGGTTTCGATGTATTAATATGGGCTTTCGCGTACCACGGATAGAAATTGCAACGTGTCCAGGGGATAGAACGACCGACCACGAAATGCCCATGAATCCACCATTACAAACAGAAATGTGGATGTTTGTGGATTCCGAAGGTGATTACGGTGTACCTCAAGTGCATGACACAGGCGATACAGCAAAGGAGAGGCAATTTCGATCACATAACAAAGACTTTAGGGATTATCTGTATGGACAAGTGCCCACTATGCCAGATCGACTACAGGTATGGGACAAGCAAGTCCTATTAGAGTCAGCACGTGCATGTAATTCTTATGATCATGCCACTAAAGCGTTTACGATTGATGATCCTAATCATATTTATGATATGACAAGGCATCCAGGCTACCGAGTTCTTTCAGCTAGTGATGCAGCAGCATTTTCACTGGAATTTACACCAGGCGCAGGTCAAAAATTTACCATGTTTCCACACAAGCAAGTGGCAGATATGAATGGTTTACGCGGCTCTACAGGCCTACGTTGGAATGCGGACTTTACTCAAGTATAATAAAGAGGAAATTGATTACAAATGTATGGATGATTGGCCTATTAATTTTGTCAAAACAAAAATCAGTGATAAGCGCTATAAAGACAATGAAGATGGAGCTGTGATAGGACAATTAAGACTAGCGCATTGGGCAAATTGTTGTCAAGGCAAATTTGAGACCACTACAAAGGATTACAGACATCCACGTCAAGATTATATCTACAAATATGATCATAAAGGTCATGAAATGATCGTTTATGATGTAAACCTAAATGAGGAGTATGGAGGCTATGCCGCTAGTCATCATAGTGTCGCGGGTGTTACACCTGATGGCCACTGTAATGATGTTACAGTAAGACCACCCTATTTCATGTTTGGGGTGCATCCCGATTATGAGCGGAAAGCCGCTGGCATCTACCCGTATAATTATTTTGCAAATATGAACATTACCTATTTCTCGACAGTAGAGTGGCTTATTGCTTCACCAGCACCGAGTTGGATACCTATCGGCCCAGGCGGTGTGAAGAATATCAAGCATGATAAAATAGATCCTAAGAAGAAACCACCCTTGCAACGTGCTTTTGATAAAGAAAGCCTGGATAAACGCGTGGACGTTGGCGGCCGCTACGATGGAAATTTCTTTTATGGTTCTAATATTGTTTAATTTAATAAAATTACGCACCCGTTGGTGCGCACCATGTTAAACAGCGTTCCCGCGTTTTTATCCTGAGTGGAGTGTGGAGGTTTGTCGCATTGCAGATATGACGTCATACTGCGACGGAACTCGTGACGTATGTCTAGACAGACTATGACGTTGTTTGAGACAGTGTGTGACGTAGTACACCTACGGTAGACTAAATCTAATCACTCTGTGTTCGTAAGTCACAGAGTACAGACACATTGTTACGATGTCCTCCGTGTACATTGCTGACTAGATCTGGCATTATGGATCGATTTGTAAACACTGCTACTCAAAGCTTGTTTCATTTTGTTATCACGCCTAATCGGCATCTGGTCGCAAATCCAGAACTCTACCAGCCGATGAAGGCGATGTTAGATAAAGCTGGAAATGTCAAATATCATGACAAATACGGGTACGCTATGAGCGTCCCAATAGAGTATGATGATAGGCTGACAACATGCGTAAAAAAGTGGCAGACACCGGCCAACATTTTAAAAGAAATACCTTACATTCCTCGCACAATTATCAATAAATTCAAAGAATTTATAAATTCGACTGACATCGCATTGTTTCACCACGCCACACAAAAGGAATCACTTTTCTGTAACTATAGAAAGCCCGATCACATGCATATGGTTGTACAAACAGAGGCTAAAAACAGTCGTGACATTCCTACATTTAGATCTATGGAACGTTTCCTAAAAAGTCATGATGTAGATGTCTACACCAAAAAGGTTCTTCAGAACCCTGAGAAAACGTATGGGTATTTAATTAATGACCCAGAGAAATTGTTTTTGGGAACAAATAACCCCAACATCATGAAAGAGCTAGAAGCGTGTCAAGGTATGAATCTCGACCCTCCTCAGCAGGACGATCTGTCTGCTGAAGACTATGGCTCTGGTAACATGCCGGAGGCTACACGACCAGCTCAACCGACGATCAATCCGCGGAAGAGATTATTTTCTACCGCCGATTCAACATCTAATCTCGACGAGCGTCTACGCGACTATGCTCCGAGTGACACAAAGTATAGTCGTAGAGACGAAAGTGCTGAACGTAGGCCTAAGGCCTTACAAAACCTGGAAGTCATCAAAGAATGTCTGCAAAACCATCCGCACTGCGGTCAATTTAGTGACCTTGTCGCAGCTGTACGTGGTACAGAGATCTATGACACTGTGTGCTCTATCTACCTAGACCAGCGTGCAGAAAAAATTTGGAATTTAGCACGTGAAGAGCTCTATAAGCCTGAAGAGCAAATTGATCTATTTCAACATCTGCAAAATATGGCAGACAATATCAAGAACACTCTCACACCACAGCAAACATTAGCGCTCTACAATGCATGGTGTGAGGAACAAGGGATTAATGGTAAAGCATTAGCATGGTTCATGATCTCACGCCTCCAGAACCGTGCTTATCAACGCATCGGTGTGTATTTACAAGGCGCCAACAACAGTGGCAAAACCTTCTGGTCCACTACACTCTTCGCTCCTCTTGAGGCATTGGTAGGAAAGATGACCACAGGTGGTCGCTTTTGTCTTCAAGACTGTGAACGAAAACGTATCATCATCGGCGAAGAAATCGCCATTGGTCTCGATAATATCGATCGCTTAAAAGAATTGATGAGCGGTGACATAACCACTTGTGAGCGAAAGGGAAAGTCGGTCGTTCGATGCAAGGCCAGCTTGGTATTGTTAAACAGTATCAATCTCCCTGCATTTAACGTTCAACATGAACGTCAAGCTTTGATGAACAGGCTGTTCCTCGTACGAAACCTGAAACCGTCCAAAGTACTACCACTGGCACTAGACAATATGGAGAAATTTAAACCCCACCCGAAATTTCTCACTCTTATTAATCCACCAACAGATGACGAGTTAAGCATGCTAAACTATAACAAGCTGCCTACAACGTATGAGCCTGCCATGACAACAGATAATATGTATCTACGCTTTGAAAATTCATGGGATGAATGGCTCCTTGACTTACAACATGGACCGCTCCAATTGGAGCCAATTGCAGTAGAACCATTAGACAAAAATATCCACCTGGATTGGTTCCTTGAACAGTCACCTGAAGGGCCGTATATTGCGCCCCTTCATCTACATAAACCTACATCACCACACTATCAAAGTCCACAACTTGTCTATCACGATGCACAAATGGTACCCAACTATGAAGGCAATGCGCCTAAACCAGATTCTACAACAGCATCAACCTTCATCCTTCATCAAAACCAACTAAGTGATCCTGATATCATCGGACACCAAGACGATCAACGCAGTGACAATGCCCGTGATGCGTATATTGTGTCTGCAGAGGATATCAATAGATACATCCTCTTTAATGATCAACCTATCTCAACTACTTTATCCATCTGGAGTAAATACGCTCCTCAACAAGATGCCAAAGATGATGTGCATATGCACGCGGACGATTTTGGATATACTGCAGACCTGCAGTTTCTTCATAAAGACTGCACTGCAGACACTGGAACAATCATTCAATATTTTGCCACCATTCAAGAGAAGAAAATACATATGATGACCATTAAGGTCCCTAACATTCAAAAGCAAGAACAACTGATCAGTAAAATACACATGGATGTATCGGATCACATTAAAATTATTGACTTTAAAGGACAGGTCTATGTGAGGATCTACCAAGGTCTCGATGCCATTCCATGCCTACCGAACAATATGACAAAGACCATCAATCAGGATGAACAAAATAACCTGGCTAAAATCTTCATCATGCTCGCCAACATTCCCGAGCCAACCAAACCTTACTATAAACTCTTTATGCTCAATGATTTGCTTCGACCACAAAATATAGCTTTGTGGCCCATTTTTGAACTTATGGAAAGACAGGAAGTTCACATCATGAGTGAACTGGCCAATGCAAAACTTAAAGATTGGCTGGTGCGTCATCGCAACGGTGATTCCCAAGACCCCGATGATGAAACCCAAGACATCGGAGATGCTGACGATGAAGTCGACGCTAACGCCAACAATAATAATGATCAGGCCCTCACCCCTCCCAAACTGTCCTGTTTCCCTCCTGTAAAAACCCTTACACTTCCCCGCAAGATAATTAAGGGCATGAAAATCCTTATTCTCATGACTGATTTAATGTTCAATCTGCTGGATCTTTCCTTCAGCTCTACCTCTTCCTAATGTTTCAATGTTCAATAAAGCACTGCTTTGACAAAAAATAACGTCAAAGTTAGGATCGCTACATAAAGCGATAAAAAAAAAATAAATTAAAAAATATAATTAATTAAAAAAAAAAGATGGCGTCCCGGAGGGGCGTCATCTAACAACAACCAACATAATTAAATAGAAAAAGTGCCTACGGGTCATGCCCGATTTTTTTTTAGATCTAAGGCAAAAAAAGGACTGTTGACGGATGGAATCTTTTTCTCTGTGCACGCACGCTAGCTATATAAAAGGTGGTCAAGTGCTCACTTGACCACAAAATGGCGTTCAAGTGTATTTTTCCCCACTTTGGATTTAGTATAAAAGGCGATGTAGATCTAGAATTTCTTCAGTTAGGGGAATGCCGTCGCTGTGATCAGTGCGGCTTTAGCTATAGGTGGGGAGCATATAGTGGAATATTTGGCGGATCGCGCAACGGAGTACGCAGAAAAAAAAGTAGGAGAATTAGTTGATAGCACTAGTGGGTATACATATTTAAACGTTCTATAACTGGCGCCTGTAAAGGCAATAAAACCTGAAAATCTGTCGGTCATTCTGTAATTGATGCATTAGCAGAACCAGCGAAGGAAACCGCTACAAATGTAGCTACCAAAGGAGTAGAGACCGGAAAGCAGAAAGCATTGAAGACTGTACGCAATTTAAAACGAGCGTATGCCGTACCCGAAGGGGTACCTGAGCCAACAACAAGTCAGACGTTTGAAGGCAATTCCACAACGAAGAAGACACGGACCACCTAATTTAGCTCGTACGGTACGAAACGTTGCACCGTATGATCTACCACCTCTACCTCTTCAAGATCACTTTGACAGTGATAACGAGAGCGATCTATATAACATACCATCTTTACCTCCTAGTGGTAGTAGTCTAGATTCAGATACAGACTTGTTTGTCACAGCACGTGAGCATCCTGACGACGACTACAACGTGGCGAGCCCTGCACAGCCTAGGGCTAGTAGAGGCGAACGCGACGCCTCGACCTCAGCCGACCCACCAGTCCCCGAGGTTGCTGAACCGGCTGCATCAAGCAGTGAGGAGGCTGTGGTCTCACGTGAAAAGAGGAGTGCTATGGGTACGAAACGAGGTGCGTCAAGTGTGTCTGGGGCTAGTCCTCCTAAGTCCGCTCGCTTGGAGGAGGCTCAGGAACACGCTATGGAAGCGGACGAAAACAATAATCGGAGGCATCACCAGCACAACCAACTCGGAGCCAACGTCTACTTCGACGGCTGGGGTGTGTGGACAAGCCCAGAGGGGCAACATTTTACGACGTTTCGCAAGAGCTACGCAAAAACGTTCAAGAGCTATTGCACGTTCAACGGCAAAAAGCACGCAAGCGCAAGTCTCAGAAAACACGTACACCCAGAAGCAGATGAAGTCACAGTGACGATTAACCATGGAGGCAATACACTGCCATATTGGAAGCGTAATGCATCAACTTGTGATGAAGATTTCAACCAACCCAATAATGTGATTGGGTTTAGATGCATCAATATGGGCCCAGAATAGAAGTCTCTACCTGTCCAGGTGATCGCACCACGGACCACGAAATGCCCATGAATCCACCGCTTCAAACGGAAATGTGGATGTTTACAGATACAGAAGGTGACTATGGTGTACCTCAAATCCATGATCCTGATCACCCAGAGTACGGTACTCGGTTTGAAAGTCATAATGATGATTTTCGAAATTATTTTGAAGGACAAGTACCCGTGATGCCAGACAGGCTACAAGTCTGGGACAAGCAAGTGTTATTGGAGACAGGTCGTGCTTGCAACAAATATGACCATACATCACAACATTTTACGATCAAAGATCCAAATCATATTTATGACATGACACGTCATCCAGGCTATCGTGTCTTGTCAGCATCTGACGCTGGAGCATTTTCACTAGACTTTTCGCCTGGTCCTAGCCAGAAATTCACCATGTTTCCACACAAACAAGTAGCCGATCTGAATGGACTTCGTGGATCTACAGGCACCCGCTGGAAAGATGACTGGCGCGTATGGAATAAAGATGAGAAGAAATACAATCAAATGGATGACTGGCCTATTAATTTTGTGAAGACATTACTAAGTGACAAACGCTTTACGTATAATGACGATGGTGGTGTGGTATCACAACTACGCTTGGCTTATTGGACAAAACATTGTGGGTCACGAGGTCTTTATGATGAAGCGTGTAAAGACTACAGACATCCTACACAGGACTATTGCTATTCTAAGCAGAAAGGTCATCTACTGGATGCAGACAAGGATATGCTCGTTTACCCGGCGGGCTTAAAAGGTCAAGCAGGAGGTTATTGCATCAGCCACCATATTGTTCCAGGTGTCACACCAGATGGACATTCCAATGACGTGACGGTCAGACCTCCTTATTGTATGTTTGGCGTTCATCCAGACTTTGAAAGAAAAGCTAGCGGAATATTTCCTTACAACTATTTCGCCAATATGAACATTACATACTACTCAACAGTAGAATGGCTTATCGCATCACCCGCGCCCAGTTGGATTCCACTAGGACCAGGCGGTATACGCAATCTGGATGAAGACAAGTGCAACCCAGAAAAACATCCTCCGCTAGAGAGAGCCTACAGTCAAGAAACCCTGGATCAACGTGTTGTTGTTGGAGGCCGTCATGACGGCAATTTTTTTTATGGAGCAAATATTGTTTAAAGTTAATAAAGTTTGCGCACCAGTTGGTACGCACCACGTTAAAAAACTGTATTTGTTTTATTTTCACGGGGAGGAGTGTGGAAGCGTGAAAGTGACATATAACGTCACGACAATCATGCGACATACTGCACTGCGACATATGACGTCATACTGCGACAGCTGCAATGCGACATGTATGACGCGCAGTCAGACTGTATATGACGCAATATCAGACTGTGTATGACGAATTTTCAGACTGTGTATGACGTAGTACACAAAATAGAACCCAAATCTCTTCACTCTGTCTCGGTAAGTGACAAAGTACGGTCGCAAAATTCAGAGCTCGTCTTCAGCTTATATTTTGCGTCTATTTCACCAATAGATCTAAGATTTATCTTTACCATTACTATGGATCGCTTTCTTAATGCCGCCACCCGGAGTCTGTACCACATGGTAATTACTCCAAACAAGCATCTTGTCGTCAATCCACAGCTTTATCAACCGATGAAGGATAAGTCTGGAAATATAAAGTACCACGACAAGTACGGCTATGCGATGTCCGTTCCCATCGATATGGACGATCGCCTCACCACTGTCGTAAAAAAATGGCAAACACCAGCATCGACTTTGAAAAAACTAGACTATATTCCTCGCACCATTGTGAATAAAGTCAAAGAATGTATTAATTCTACTGACGTTGCTGTTTTTCACCATACCACAAATCGAGACTCCGCCTTTTGCAACTATAGAAAACCAGATCATCTCCACCTGGTGGTCAGGTCGGATGCGAAAAAGAGCCGCGATATCCAAAAGTTTCGTCCCCTGGAGCACTTCCTCAAGGGACATCAAGTCGATGTGTACACAAAAAAAGTTCTTGCCAACCCCGAGAAGACATATGGATTCCTGATAAATGATCCTGAAAAGCTGTTTCTCGGGGCCAACAATGCAGATCTCCTCAAAGAACTGGAAGCCTCCAGGGGATTAAACTTAGATCCTCCTAAAGAAGAAGATATGCAGGTAGAGCTGGCCTCTACCTGTACAGACACTGCACAATCATCAGCATTGCCGCGACCAGCTATCAACCACGGAAGCGGCAATACATCCAGTCTACAGCTGACTCTACCAGTAATATTGATGATAGTGTGCAGGAACCAGGACCGAGCCAAACCAAGTATTATCGGGACGAAACTAGTACAGCGAAACCTAGACCTAAGGCTCTACAGAACCTGGATGTTGTTAAAGAAGCCTTGCAGGATCATCCGTCTTGTGGATCCTTTTCGGATCTCGTTTCAGCTGTGCGAGGCACGCCTATATATGACACTATATGTAGTGTTTACCTCGACCAGCGTGCTGAAACGATTTGGAATCTTGCTAGAGAAGAATTACACAACCCAGAGGAGCAAATGGATCTCTACGAACATTTGCGGAATCTACCCGATACTATGAAAAACACTCTGACACCACAGCAGACACTGGCATCATTTAATGCTTGGTGTGATGAGCAGGGAGTGAACGCGCAAGCCCTCTCATGGTTTCTTATCTCACGCTTACAGAATAGAGCGTATAAAAAAATCGGTGTCTATCTGCAAGGCGCGTCCAACTTGGGAAAGACCTTCTGGACAACGACTCTCTTCGCTCCCCTCGGCGCTCTGGTCGGCAAAATGACCACCGGGGGCCGCTTCTGCCTCCAAGACTGTGAGCGCAAGAGAGTCATTGTCGGGGAGGAAATTGCCATCGGCTTGGATAATGTGCATAGACTGAAAGAAC
>BLXT01004960.1:117394-140792 GCA_019648995.1 Plakobranchus ocellatus
TCTCTCTCTCTCTCTCTATCTATCTATCTCTCTCTCTCTCTCCCCTTCATTTGTACTTTTTGTCTCTTCTTCCCGTTCTCTCCTCTCCATCCTTCACTCTCTTTCTCTCTCTTTCCTCCATTCGTTGGTCTTTGTTAATTAGGTCAATTTAAAGATCCAAAACTTCTGCTAAAGTATTCCAGAATAGGTTTGAATATTAATAAAATTAAACGAAAATCGCTAAAGTCAGTTTTTAATCCAACAGTTAGTTTTGAAATCCAGCACATTCCGTACACTCCTGATAGTACAACACTGTGCTAGACCTAATTGAAATCCCAAAACAACGTTAACATAAAGTACTATCTTTTTCGTTTCGACTTTTCATGAATTCTATTCCTAAATTATAAGGGAGATAAAAAGATTAAATTATTCTCTTGGCTCTCTCATTCTCCAACACACTCACGCCGTCAGGTCAGCGTCTTTGCGTCATTCATCTAGAATGTTCTACGCAAATGTAAAAATTTGCCAAAGCGTTTTTATGGATGTAGTAGCAGTGACTTATCTCACTGGCCAGTTGGCTACCAAGTGGAAGGTTCGAATCCAAATCCCGGCGGGTCAAATTTTTTATTGCTTCTTTGTACCCCGGAGTTTATTTTGTTTTTTTTTTTTGTATGCAGCCAGTCCACAATAAGGTGATCTCAGGCTTTCAGGCCTTCCGTCAGGCCAGGGCGCCGGTGGTGGGGCTCCAACCCGCGACAGAAGGGACCCAGCAGCTCTCAGGGCGGATTCGCTAGCCACTGTGCCACCGACACCCCCTGTATCCCGGAGAAAGTAAAGGCGGCGAGGAAAGCAATGGCAACCTATGAGTGCCTTATGCCACGAACCATCAGGACCTTACTCTTGATACCCCGATGCTTGGACCAAGCATGGGATTCACTTTACTGCCCAAACTATCACTCCTGTTATCTGTCACAAATACGGACGTAACCGCACGCTCGCTAAATTAACTATGGCTGCATTGTTGTAGTACAGAACCCGACTCATAATATTCCCATTACAATGTCACAGGCCGAACCAAGTTTCCCAAAGGAAACACCTTGAGTAGTGACTGTAGGAGGAAATGTCTGAATCAAAACCTTGAGATTACTGCTCATGGTCGGCAAAGTATACTATCTGCTATCTGAAGTTGTATAAAATATTATTGACAATACATTAAAAATTTATTATAATAATAATCGGAATGGCAGACTACAACTTATACTACACCCAAAGCAAAACATATTTTGAAGGGCGAATAAGCTTGCGATCTGAGGTGATACAAATAGTTCTAGGGACCACGGCGTGCTCATCTTCAGAAATTTGATTAAAAAAAAACAAACGTTCAGAACTTCGAAAGCATTTGAAATTCATGATAAGCTTACTTCATTGGATTTCGTTCTTTTGTATAGAAAATCGTTGTAATTTGACTGGAATTACATCCAGCCGCGCTTTTACAAATGTTTGTTTGTCCATCCTTTTTAAAACTAGATTTTGGTTTTTCCGAGCTATTGTAAATTCTCTATTTACACCACATTAAGTGTTTATCTTAATAGCATATTCCTCATACCTATCTCCAGGACTCTGAGCGACCGCCGAGCTATCAAATCGTCTATTTACATCACATTAACCGATTACCATAATAGCATATTCCTCATACCTATCTCCAGGACTCTGAGCGACCGCCGAGCTATTAAATCGTCTATTATATCACATTAACCGATTCCCATAATAGCATATTCCTCATACCTATCTCCAGGACTCTGAACGACCGCCGAGCTATCAAATCGTCTATTTGTATCACATTGACCGATTACCATCATAGCATATTCCCCATACCTATCTCCAGGACTCTGAACGACCGCCGAGCTATCAAATCGTCTATTTACATCACATTAACCGATTACCATAATAGCATATTCCCCATACCTATCTCCAGGACTCTGAACGACCGCCGAGCTATCAAATCGTCTATTTATATCACATTAACCGATTACCATCATAGCATATTCCCCATACCTATCTCCAGGACTCTGAGCGACCGCCGAGCTACCAATCAGGAAGACCCACGAAAACTCCAGTGCAAAGAATTTCCGATAGGAACGATGACGATACTGAGGAGGGCGTGGAGTACGAAATAACCTGGAAAGTCGTCGCTGACGTCATGGACGCTGTATTCCTACGCTTCTACTGTATCACAATCAGTCTGCTGACTTTTTGTTTCCTCATGGCTATGGTACTGGGACAGGCGTAGAGTTCTTTTGTTTTGCTTTGTTTTGTTTTGTTTTTTAAATACTAGTTTAAGGTTTTTCCTCCCATCAAAGAGGTATGGAGATCTATTATTTCCGAGAAATTAGCAGGAATTCATGGGAGATCAATCGCAGCGGATGATGTTTAATAGTTTGTTATGGGATATAGTTTAGGAGATCGGGGCTTTTAGATGGTCCGACTTCAGTATGAAAACATTGTGTCAATAGAATAAGCTTTTTTAAAGGCATTTTTCTCGAAACGAATTTTCAATTTTTGCTTAAAATATTCACATCACTTCCGGTCCATGAATCGAAAACTTTTCCCCTTTAAGTGCCTTTCAGCTGTTATTGGAAAGCAACTATATTCGTCTAGCATTTTGAGTAACATGAAGAAGCCGTATGATTGCATGTGAATAATCGGTACACACCTTTAACTTGTTTTGTGAAGTAGCAATTTTAGTATTGAATGGCTGTGAATATTATGTAATCAGTACAATTTTTAAAGATGTTACATGGTTACCATTATTATCATGGTTTGATATTAATGCTGTTTTGTAAAATATATACTTAAGTGGGTTGGGAACAAAACGTTGAATATATATTATCCTAAAACTCATAAATGATAGATAAGGAAATGAATTTCGAAATATCTGGATATGAGATATACAGACTAAAACAGACTGTCACTTTGCAAGGAGATGCCATCAGACCCTTCCCCTATGGGTAAACTCAAGATAAGTAGTGGCAAGAAAATCATTTCGCCTTCAATTATGACGTCATTATATACCTTTGTGCAACAAACCAATAACTGGGTGCATACACGGAGAAGATAAGATTCCTTCATTCCTTGATATCAAGCCAGCCATTTCTCGCATAGAGGCCTAGCATCATCATCATCATCACCAGCCTTTCCCACTCCAAAACGGAAAATGGGTCACCTATAAAAGCTCCTCGACTCACCCTGCCCTGAGTTACCTGTGCCGTCAGTTCTGTTCAATTGTTTCTTGCCCCCTTCAGCTCTGTATCGAAATCCCTTCTTTAGGCCTTCATCTCTCCCTTTAATCTTGTGAATTCCAGCCTGATGTTTGGCGAGAATGGAACCAATAATGGAAAAGACAAAGAAGAAGACCTCAGAGGCGGCCGAGCGCCTTACTGATTATGAATGAGGTCACTGCCATGTTAGTCTAGTGACAGCAAAGGTTCCACTACTTTGAACACCAACATAATTATCTTCTCACTATAAAGGAGCTTACAATTTTACATCTAACATGTGATGCCAGTACAAATTTTCGTGAGGTTCCTATAAAATCCAGAAAGATTTGTATTTGTTGATGTTGCCCACAAAGGTTTACTGGGCACGTTTTGAAAATGAAAGTTAACACACTTCTCTATGATTTTCAGATTTTATCTTTTAAAGAATTTCAGAAATCAATCCCTTCTTTGACAGCGTGAACTGCCTGCCGGAATAATTGCAACACCGTTCCGTCACTTTGAGCTGAAGTTAAAAACGACATGATAGTAAACTTTGTTTTCCAAAGAATATCTCTTAGATATGCTAAATGATGAAAACTATCAAGTCATTTGGCATGTCAATGATCTTAATGAAATATTTTTGTAATAATTTATGTTTCTATATTAATGGAATAATTTTTAAAGTGGTTAGCTTAAAGTAATATTGAATTTTGCTTCTATTCTTGTAAAGGACACGTCTATTCCGCTAAATTTTTGCAAAGAAACAAGAACCAAAACTTGAAATTCTAAGCAATCAACGTGACAGTCACGTCCCCTTGAATATATTTTATTTTAGAGTTGTATTTTTCAATACATTCTTTCATTGCTTATCGATCTGCCTGCTGCAAAATCCGTTTTATACATGTTGAAATATTCTTGTTCACATTATATACATATTGCATTCTGTACATTTAAAATTGACAAGCCTTCCATATTTTTTTTAATCCAGAAAAGAAAATATAAAAAAAAAAAAAACCCGCACAAATGGTATTATTTGCTGTCATTTTTACTTCACTCTATTTCTGTGTAATTTTAGATAGAATAATTACAGATCAAACATTTTTTGTACTTCAGACCAAACTTTTCAGTTTAAATATTTGTTATGTGAATAACGATTTATTACTATGGCTGTTTTTTTGTTATTTTTTCCCCACCTGCTTGAATTGTAAAGCAATAGAAAAAGAAGTAGAATAAAATGTAAACACAATCTTTTTCCGATGATCAGCCACTTTTGCTTTTTCTTTGAGTGAAATCTGAATGTCCATTGCAGGAATTTGTGCAAGAATGTGAGTGAGAAATTACAACCATCAATTTGTCAGCTTTATAAAAGAAATGGAATTATATCATGCTTTGTTATGCCACATAAAAAGAGCAAATTTCCAAGACAAAATTATTTCATCTTTTAAGGAAAAAAAAAAGTTTTAAATTAACTTTGTTTAAGATAGCTGCAGAAATGAAATTTTCAAGCTACACAACTTAAACAACTTGTTGATTCACATCTCTGCAGGAAAAAAACAAAACAAAAATGTGATTGGATATTTTGTATGTAATGAAAATCAAAATATTTTTTTTTCATTGAAGATGCATGCTCGTATATAGACAGACAGAAAAAAACAAAATAAAAACAAAATGTGTATTAAAAAAAATTAAACTACACACATACGCACACAAAAAAAAAAAAAAAACATATATAAGACAACTTAGTGCAAACGTGATAGCAGAGTTATCAACTTTAATACACAATTCTTCTGAAATACGTCTCTGTGCAGAAAGGGACTAGAGACGAAGACATCAGAAATAATTTACAAAACCAACAGTATTTCAGTCTAATCCTATCATTATTCTGAAAAACAACATAGAATTAAGTTATTAATTTCCTTTTTTCCCACCATTGTATCACATAAAGCATGGCAATTTTTTAAAATTAAAAATCTCACGTTTGTTCTATTTTTTTTTTTTTAAGAAAAAAACTTATTTCTAAAATAACAATTACAAAAAATTGTAATCTAGATCCATCATAGGCTGAATTGATGCAAGTCTGTGCGATCCCAAATTTCTATAGGTTTGAGAAAGTGGTGGTGCGCTCTTTTTTAATAGCTCTTTGTTACAGATGGTTTACAAGAACTGAACCCCAAATTCTCTATTGTAGTAATAAAAAAAAATTTTGTTTTTTTTTAATTAGGTTGGCCCAGGCTTTCATTAGGTCAAACATTTTTCATATTACTGGATTGAAATTAAAATTTTGTAAATGCAAAGTTAAAACAAAAACAGAAAAAAAAAAAAAAAGATTTATTTTAACACAATGGATAGATTGAAAACAAAAATTATAACATAAAAATAGCCAAGATGACATTTAGAAGTGGTATCTCATAGATCATTAGACAAAGACTCAAAGACAAAGAGATACAGAAAGACTGAGAAGGTTTGAAAATATAAATTATATCATGGCCAAAATATTGTTACTGCACATACACACAGGCACAAATAAACACTCACAGATATATCTATTTACAATTACTGAAAACAAAATAAAGATTTATTTCAAATCACACAAATAACAAATATGTCATGGGAATGACATACATGTAGTATACTATATAATTACAACAGAAATTAACGTGTGAAACAAAATTGTTCATTAAAAAAAAAAAAATTCATAGGAAACCATGATTTCATTTGTCGAATCTTTTGTAAAAGTATGACAGACATTACTCTAAAGCAATGTAGACTGAGCGACCAAGAGAAGGTCAACTGCAAAACACATGCAAAAAAAAAAAAGAGGGAAAAAAAGCAAAACAGCAAGACAACAGACAAACCAAAAAAATGTGGAAGAGGCATGGCTGAAAAAAAAAAAACAACTCTAAGTTTCGTTCCTTGAGTTAAAACTTAGTGAAACTAAACACTAGCAAAAAAAAAAGGGCCATTATTTGCCTTTCTCAAAAAAAGTGCAAATCAGAATCTAAATGGTCATAAAGCAAAATGCAATAAGATCACTTGACCTTGGACGGAGTAAATGTAATTCAAAATTATATAAAATAAAAAGTTTAGCCTTGGGGCTGATGTAGTTAATAAAAATGGAATGCTTTTGTTTGCTGCAATGAAATGATTGAATTATCAACACCAAGGCTGATTCAACATGAGAGTGAAGCACAACTTAGCAAGACTGAATCCAATGAATAAGGTCGAGTGAAACATGACCCAGCAAGATTGATTGTCATAAATCATGTCAAGTCTGGCAGTAGACACAGACTTGCTGGCATCATAGTAAGGCTAAATGCTCACAACTGCAACATTCCTATAGTAGACAACTTGCCTGAGGATTGGTAATATGTATAGATACCAGTCCACTGAACATTATAATCCATTAATAGAGCCCACATTTTCTGTCTGTTTTACACGTCTTAGCTCAGGGGCATAGCTGCTGGTAGCAACAGCTTTACAAAAAAGGCACCTAAAGCAGAAGAATCCTCTCTCTGCAAATTTTGCTCTGGTAAACACTTCATAGTTGACTTTTTTAAATCTCACAATTTCAAACCCATTTTGCACATACAAATTCAGTAGTTTTGGCAGCATAGCACATTAATCGCAATATTTCTTGGCAATAAAGAATGAATAAGAGTTATTAATAAAATTGGTTTATGCAGGAACATAAATCTTCCAGGTGTGATCTCCATGTATATAAATTCTGGAACAATGTCCATTTCAATGACTACAAGCCAAGCAAAATAAGACTGATGTTGCAAGTGGTACTTTCGAGAATCAATGCATACACATATTTCCAATTCATAAGTTTTTGTTTTAAAGCGCAGAATTTATAGATCTCTATGCAATGTTCATCATCAGACAACGCACAGAGAAGGATTTATGGTCATATCAGTGGTTTAATCTGTGTGAGAAGTGCGACTTATGATTCCTTTGGACTGGTGTCTTGACAAAAAAAAAAAAACGTAAGCCTCATCCAAAATGACGAAAAGAAACAATTTGTTGAGAAAACTAAAAAGATGTGAAACAACATCTTTTCTGGCAAGCTATTTAAAGAGTGCGGACCTTTAGTACCGATCTCAATAACAAGGACTGGTTAGTTTTTCCATATAGCCAGTCCATAACAAGGTGATCTCAGGCTTTGAGGCCCTCCCTCAGCCAGGGTGCCGAATCCACAACAGAAAGACCCTTTGCAGATGTCAGGCAGGTAATACCAGTCCAGAGAGGAGAGAAATGATTATTTAGAATTGACCATGCTTTTAAACTATTCTGATGGGGCAATTACATAAAAAAAAGTTTGGATTCAACAAAGGCAGAAAATGGAATGTTTTTGGCTGCATGTTGAAAAAGCAACAAGGATGATAGAAACAAAGAAGATGATGATGAAATGTCTGTAAACAAGACAGCAAATGTGTTGATGTAAAGAAATTATTGGCCATGATATGATAACCAGCTTAGAATCTCAGTCAAAGCTCATTTCAAATGTTCACAGCATAAGGTTTGTAATCTGTGATATTTTTGCCTTACTTCAGAAAGAAACTCCTCTTACAAATCTCCAAAAGAAAATTTCTTTGAGTTTCATAAAGTTTCAAACCAAATGAAATACAGCACAGTCAATGTGATTTCTAAACAAGGATTTTGAAAAACCACATTCTCTAAATATAGAGTTAAAATTCATAACATATTCTTCCCTTCTGTCCTTGATATTGTCATCCCTACTTCATTTCCTAAGAAGTCCACACCCAACCCTAAAAAACAAAACTCTAAATGAAGATATATGAAAAATGAAAAATTATTTTAGTATTCTGAGCAAGCCACTCCATAGAGTTAGACTGAAATTGCTAGAGGTGTTCTCAAAAAGAAAAAAAAATATTTCAAATATTTCAATATATGTTGGCCTGTATTCAAGGATGACATTACACTGCTCTTCAAATCACAAGTGAAGTTCAAATCAAAAGAGAAAAAGAGAAGGGCATGCACGAAACTCCATATAAAATAATGACAAAATAAACTTGATATGATATTTACATCGGAGGGAATTAAACCAATGTTAATTTTGTTACTTTTTTAAAGTAAACTCTTATAAACCACATTCCTACCATAAAAAGAATATTTGATGTCCTTAATTATGTTAAGGACATCAATATTCTTTTTATGGTAGGGATGTGGTTTAAGAGTTTAGATTAAAAAAGTAACAAAATCCATTTCAATATCTGTCACAGCCATTTAGTGACAATATTTCATCTTGTAAGTTGTAACGATTACAAACAGATTTATTGGAGAGAAAATAGTTTGACTCTTGATTACTCCCCCCCCCCCCTTTCAAATTAAAAAAAAAAAAAATGAAACACATGTGACATCTATAACTATTTGTAAACATTCATTCTACTTTTTCATTGTGGATGGGATTTTTTTTTTGTTTTTTTGTTTTTTTTTTGAGAGGGGGGGGCTTCAACCATACAATAATTACTGTTCCATCCAAAGACAAATATTGTCCATAATGTAAAGTGCGATGGATATGATTTCGTCTGCAAAAGATATCTTTTTGATTCAAAGAAAAAAAATCTCCCATCCTTAACACATATAGCAATTTTAAGTCAGCACTCAAGTGGTTAAACCAGACATTAGCATTCTTATCTGTGCCTCTTAAAATGAAGTTGAAAAAATGTTATTAATTTTCAATACATCTTAATGTCCCCACCCATTGGTTACTTCTATAAATGCTTTCAGCCTTCAAGGAAATTACCTTAAAAAAGAAACTAATCTCAACTTAAAAAATGTCTAAAAGTTCAGGGAAAAACCAATACTTGAGAAAAATAACTTAACAATGTAAAATGCATCCTCAAGACATGCAAAGTCTTAGCAATGCCTTAAAAAAAATTTCTTCTAATTTTTAATAATCAAATCACTAATATTTTTCTGCCTTTAGCAGAAAATTAATCTTCTACTGATAATGTGTAAATATACAACTGAGTGCTTCTACAATGAAAGTCAATGAACCATTGCCAGTGCAAGTTATCATGCTGCCGTAACAAATTAAAGAGCAGTATCGTCCATATACTTAACACTGAGGATACTGCTCTTTAATTTGCTACAGCAGTATTTAAGTCAAAATTTTAAACAACAACAACAACAAGAAAAAGAAATTCTTTCAAAATAAAATCACATGCATGCACAAACAGACAAACTCTACAGACAGTTAGGATCAAATATGAAGAAGAGATACCTTTGTTAAAAATAGTTCAATTGTTTCCAGATCCGCTTATATGAAGGGAAAGTCACATTTTGAAAATTTTAAACCTCTGGTTCAGTGAGAAACTGCATTTGTACAGCAGTCTCACAATGTGTTGAATTGCAGGTCTGCATGACTAAGATCAACTCAAAGTATCAAGGTAAAAAAAAAAAGTAAAAATTCCCATTGCTTTATGACAGAAATTCTATATAAAGTTTCTTCCACATAAAGAGGCGAGTGGTTTTTTACCCTTTCTAGTTAATGGTTTTCAATGAAACTCAGTCATGCAAAACCACAGCTCAACTCTCTTTGAGGGACCGCTACACAGTAAATAAGCTTTGGGGTGGAGAAAACTGGATGGTTAGAATAATGTGCAAACATATAGGGATTTTCAATTTTTTTAACACAAAAAAAAAAAAATTCAGTACAGAAAAAAAGGAGAAAAAAATTATTCAAATTCTTCATCTTTTCCAAAAGCGCTCCATGAAACATCTGACGTTAAGATTGCTCTCAACCTATAAAAACTTCAATGGTCTATCCCTCAATGAGTTCATAAAGATGACTCTGCATAAATACCCTTTCCTGAGATTTTACAAATGGTGAATAATCCGACAGAGCATTGAGAAAGACATAGGGAAAGATAAATTATACAGGCATAAAGAGAGAGAAAGAGAGAGAGAGATATAGCAGCTCTCATTCTATCAGTCGTGACAGAGTCTCAAGCTATCAGTAAACAAGAGTTCAATCTCCAAAGTTAACGATTTTCTCACCCAACACTATCATTATACAGTTTGTCCCCTTTGACAATCACGATTCAATACAGATCTTACAAAACTAAAATTAAAAGAAAGTTAAAACTATACATAATGCCGCTCAAATCATTGTAATTATATGTACAATATGATCTGAATAAAAAGAAAACTGTACACATACTTCATACCCAACTTTACACAGTATCATTCTCCATTCAGTTTCCCTATAAACACGTCAAAATTGATTGAAGTTGCAGAACAGGCATTTCAGATACAAGCCTCAACAACATATACATACTATTTGTCAGAAATGAATGGATCAAATTTAGTTCTTAATTGAGGGGGGAAAAAAAGAAATTTTATTGTCATGTTCTTTAATCGCATCTGCGAATTGGTATTGCATCTTTAAAATATGAGATGCTTTTTGGCAGAAAAAAGAATGCAAATTAGGAGTTTGAAGAGCCTCCTTGAAAGTGTTCTTGACCTATTGAACAAACTCCCCAAGTTTCCGGCAAATAGAAGGCAAGGAATAGGATTGATGAGAAAAGATCTTTCTCAGCCAGGATCTATAGTTTATCATTTGTTCCTGAGACAAAAAGGATTCACATACTAGACACATTGTCACTAAGCTAACAAAGTGGCATAACTCAAAGACTTATGCTACAATGAATCTCAAGAATCATAGCCTTTCTCAGCCCAAGAGCTACCAGATGATGATATTATGGAAAAACGCTGACACAACTTTCTCAAAACATGCATAGATCGGATAAAAACTGCTAATCTCAAAGAAAAGAAAAACATCAGATTTTCCTTGACAATTTAAAAAGACCTTCACTGAAATGTGCTAATCACTAAGCCAAGTGACAATTTTAAGACAGACAGTTGCAGAGATGACTTAATCTAATGGTTAGGCTGTCCAATTCCACACAGTAAAGTGTTGGGTTCAAACCTTGGTCCTGAGGTGTCCGAATATGTAACCTTATCAAGGCACTTCACATTGTTCTCCATTACTATAAAGAAAGCCATTGTTTGAACAATATAGTTTAGGGGCATCTGTGTCAGAATATGAGATACCATTGACATTTCAGCCCCATCTTGAATTTTTTGCATACTCAGACACACATATACTTTGAAATACCTCTCATTTTAATACTATGGCATTTTATAGATTTGAAAAATATTGAATTATGCAAGAGCTGCAAGGCACAAACTAGTTACCATTTTAGCCAGAAGGGAATATTTTGAATAGTAGAAGTAATGAGCTGACAATATCCCAGAGAATCAAGTCCCACAGGCAGTAGTTAAGTGGGATCTACATCTTTTAAAGAAGCCAGCAAAATATGATGTAAAATCCCGCAGTGCCAAAAAAATCTTAACTGAATGAAGAATGCTGTGTGAAGCTGGTTGGGGTTAAATATTAATACTTGAGAGGTTGCACAAAACTGCCAGGTAGGACAGTTGCTACCTTTTTTTCTGTTTCTCATAAAAGCCACTGAATATTATTCCTCTCAAAACATCTCATATTGTGGCAAAACAAGCACAACAAAATACATATATAGCTGAAAAATACTTTACATTACAGCTATATGATTCTTCCACAAACACTTCACACTTTTACTTCTTTATCCTCTCTCACAGCAGAACATGATGCTTTGCATTTACACATCCAAAATATATGTGTGATATAGATTTATAATTTATATAAAAATATATACATTTTTTTTCTGGAGTCTGTATTGAATCTTCAAATGCACTAAGAGTTCTGAAGGTCATGGTCCATACATAATAACAACAATAATACTATTATAGGGATCGTCAAATCTTGAGCCATTATGATTAGTCTTAGTTGTGATAAGCAAATCAATTGAGAAACACAGATATTCATGAAACTTTTTCTTAACTAGATAACAGAGCAAAACATGCCAGTACTTACACAGTATAGCAGTTTCACATAGTGACTCTAGCCACCATTTGACTCTGGTAAACTGGACAACTTATCTATACGAATGAAAAATGACCATTTTGAAAGGGAAAAATATTTATGCACGGTTAGCCTTTGCATATTTTTATTATAACAAAATAAGCCATTTAAACCTTGTAATCTGAGACCTCCATTTTAGAAGAGTCAGTCACAACCACAACTAGGCTTATTTTTTGAGGCTGTTAAACAAAAGTCTGGTATTACATTACAATGCAAGGATTTTATTCTGTGAAAAAAAAAATTTCTTTTCCATATGTGAAGTTCAAAATATAATTTTATGTACATAACAGTTTGTGCAATATTTTCTACTACAGGTGCATACAAACAAAACTGAATGATTACAGAGCTGAGCAAAACTTTTGTGAATCTGGTCCAGCCAATTTTCTCAATAGATTTTTTAAAAATAAAAAGCCACCAATAATTTGAAAATAAAAATAAAGTGTGTTTGGTGACTACAATATGGAACGGCAAACAGCAAAAACCAGAGTGGTATAGAGTACCATCATTTGTACTTACAAATACTACTAGTATATGGTGCACACTAATCACATTTCTACATTATATCACGTCCACAAATATTCTCTGTTGAGGATTAAAGTAGTCTAGCAATTTTTTGTGTCAATTGAAATATATAGTGGGTTCTCTCCTGTATGCAACAGACCTATTTTTCCATTGTCAAACCTTTTTGTTGTGAAAAGCCTCAGATTGCAGTGACAACAAAAATGAGAGCTAAGGATGTTGTAATGCTTCTCAATGCAGGAATGAAAGAAAAACTTCAGAGAAACATTCATGAAACTCCTTCAAGAGATTCTACTTTTCATCACAGGAAGTACCTGATAGCGCTCTGTGTGCCATTTGTAAAAATATTCTTTGCATATCATTTCTATAAAGGTTTAAGCGCAATGAATTTCAAGAGATGTTATGTGAATTTTTCATAAAGCACAAAACCTCTCATCCCATTTGATGTCACTATTTCAAGCTTCCTAGCACACCAGGCAATGGTAAGGTCTTGCACTCACAAGCTTCTTCTCCAGTAGCTTGGAGGGTTGGTGGCATAGTGGCCAGTGAGTCCGCCCTGAGATCTGCAGGGACCCTTCTGTGGTGTGTTTGAGCACTGGCCTCACTGAGGGCCTGAAAGCCTGAGATCACCTTGTTGTTGTCTCACCATATACCAAAACCAAGAACCAATCTCCAGTGGCTTAGAAACCCAATACTTGTCCCAGTCGTACAGCCCACAGCCATACAACAACATATGACAGGAGGAACTCTCTGCCTCATAATCTCCAGTTCTGAGTAGGTCCTAACTTATGACAAAATATCTAAGATTGATTACTAAGAATGTACAGCTCCACATTTCTTTGGAGTTTTCCTTTTTTAAACAAGTTAGCACAACCTCAATGTTGCTCAAGATTAAAAAAAAAAAAAAAATAAAAAACAGAAAAAAAAGAAGCCACACGAATAAAATGTGACAGAAGAGATTTCTTTCCTACAGGAAAACTTGGCCAACACTTACACACTAACAGTTACAATGCAGAATCACAGTTTTCACAGCCTCTGCAATAACACTAACACTCCAAGTTTAACACTAGCCTTTCTCACAAAGCATACACAATTTCGTTGCCCCCTTTGCCGAATCTCCCTCCCTCCTCTTCATCACTATTTTCATCACCATCCACAGCAGGGCCGAAGCCATATCCATCAGGCAGAGATGGCAACAGGCCAGAGTTGTCTTCCTCAGTCTCGTGCAGTTCACCATTCATGTTCCCCTTCCTGCGAAGATTGTCCGCACTTCCCTTGAGGTAGAGACTTCCCTCTCCGCCTCCATCATCTCCGTCTTGGTGAGGGAAGTAGGAGTTTGAGGCCTCGCCACCTGACATACCCATGCCATCGTCCATATCATCGAGATCAGGCACCATGCTCTGTATTCTCCTCTTGGACTCATTGTCCTCTGGGGGCGGCAGATTTCTCTGGAAGCCACCGAGCGACCCCCCTATATCCAATACATCGGGCACACCTTGGGAAAAGCATAAAATACACACATGAAGTTGATAATAAATTACCCAGCTATCATTCCCAATTCAAAATGGTTTAAATCATCCAACCACATATCTATCACCCATTAACAAATTCAATTTTAATTGACCATTTATATTTTGATTACAAATAATACACACGCAAACATATGTTAGAGACACTATGTATATCCTCAGTAAATATAATCAAATTCACACGTTTTGGATGACTCAATCTTATCAAATGGAGCAAAAACACACAAACTAAGTTAAGGTTGTCCAATTTCAAACTTTTTCAACCATTAACACTCTTATACCTTTTAGAAAGACCAACTACATCCTTGGAATATGTAATAGCCTCCAATACTTTAGGCAGACCAGCTGCATCTCTATGAGACATTAAATCACCCAAACAATTTAGATAAACCAAACGACTCCATATAAGACAAAAACACCTTCACACACTTTTAGATACAACAACCTTATCAAACATGAACACCTTCACACACTTTTAGATACAACAACCTTATCAAACATGAACACCTTCACACACTTTTAGATACGACAACCTTATTCAACATGAACATCTTCACACACTTTTAGCTACAACAACCTTATCAAACATGAACACCCTTTTACAAACTTAACAGACCTCTACCAAACACAAATACTTTCACACACTTTTAGATGCAACAAACTGTGTCAAACATTCATAAACAAGTAATGTTATAGATTACAGGTATTTCTGCATCAATTAGAAATTGAAATATCACCTGCATCTGGTTTGTCCATTTGGGGCAGACCCAGAGGCTGCAAGATGCCACCGCTCTCTTTCCTGCCCTTCCTGCCTTTACCTCCTGCAGCGGCCTTGCGATGCCTGGAGCTGAGGACTTGATCGATCGGAGCCGCGTCTTCTGGCAACTCATTTTCGTTTGTCTCTACGATTGTCTTTGTTGCTGGCATCTTGATCACTTTCTCTTTTTTGTCTGTTTAGATAAGGAAATCAAGCAATGAATAAGCCATGATCTTATAAAAAGGAGCTTCTCATCAAGAACAGCAAATTAAGTTTCTCATATCCGCATAGTTTATACGTATCCATATGCAAATTCTATATGCACAAAATTTATTTCTATTCTATAAACAAAATCAATCAGCTGAGGAAAAAAAAACTATGCTTTGGTGTTGTTTTATGTCTCAGCTAGAAAAAAGGTTAAGCAAAAAAAAAAAAAACAAAGAAAGAAATAAAGAAACAATTTTATATTTTTTAAATCATAATCTCATTTTTTTCGTTGAAATTTAAATTTTTGTGGCTATTTTATGTTTATTCTTCCTCATAAAAAAAAAGATAAGCTTTATGGAATTTTTCCCAAGAACAACTTACATCATTACCAAGCATTGTTTGTACAGAATTAGAGAACAGATTTAGGTAGGGAAGGCAGTTACAGGGATTTGCGGGACCAATGATATATGTCACCTAAATTTTAATCCTCTTTGTTACTTGCCGATAAACGAGAGAGATCTTTTGATGAAAAAATTCAAAACAATGGCTATGCCGATGAAGCTAGCAAAAAAAAAAATCTTTCAATTTGTTGAGGAATATGAGAAATTCATAAAAATTTTTATTACAAGATTTAGAGCAATATTTGTTAACAACTTTCATGCATTTTTTTCATTATAATATAGAAAACAGAGAGAGAGAGAGAGAGAGAGAGAGAGAGAGAGAGAGAGAGAGAGAGAGAGAGAGACCGAGTGAAAAAGGGACAAAGTGAAAGAAAAAGAGAAGAAGGTGATTTCATCTGCCATTACTTCAATCCCTTGAATTTTGCTTAAATCTTTGTTTATGCTTCCCACTTACCTTTGAGCCCATCAACCAGACGAGCCCCTTTGCCCACACGATCACAGAATAGAGCAATATGTTTCTTCACCTTGGATGTGTCTGGCGGTGTGCCCAGGGGGCTTGGGTTCACCGACTGGTCCTTGGCTGAGCGGGCCATCACTGTGCGGAGGAGGTGAGTAATGGCGGCATCAACACTTTCCTCCCATCCCTACACACAAAAACAGTGCAGGACAAGTGAGAAAAGATGAGAATAACATGACACAATGGGCAAAAAAAAAAAAGACAATGCTGTTCACTTATTTTGAGTTGTTTGGGCTTGTAAATTTAATTCCAGTTATCAGCATATTTGATATATCAGTATGTGAAAGTAATAAAAAAAAACAAAAAAAAAATGAGGCTTGTTTCAGGCAATTGAATTACTAAAAAAAAGTGTGTGATCCTTACAAAATAAGACACCTGGTGTCACGAATAAGTTTTATGAATTAAAGGTGTCGTACTTATAATTCTCAATTCTTTTCTACCAAATTCTGTCTTAGAATTTGAGTAATTCTGGCAGTGTTTATATCTAAGGTGAGGGATTATTTGGGTGCAGAAACATGTTGTTTCTCAGGGAGGAAGAAAATTATATACTAAGGTGTAGTTGAGATAATTTAGGATAATTTGATAACTTTTTTTCCCCATTATTCTCATACATTTTTAGTATTTAATTTTCTTCACATTATCAGGGTTGCACTCAAAGATGAATACAAATAATTAATAAACATGAAACAAATACAGCTCTTTCTTTAACCAGCTGTTACAGTTTTTATTTCACTAAATTCCTTTCAGATTTTTATCTCATTAATTTTTCTCTCCCTTGCCAAGAGGACAAACTAAAAAGCGCACCTGTTCCTCGCTAGCATTGACCACTGGTGACAACGTTGTCTCCAGCACACGGAATTCTTCCTCGACCATGTCCACCCAGAGCTTGAGCAAAAGGTTCAGCAGGTATGTACCGGAGCTGAGATTGTTTGCTGACACCATCTCAGCTACAGAGTTCTCATCAACAGCGTCAGCCAAAGCTAGGATCTGATTGGTTCATCATAAAAAACGCAAAAAGACCGAGTTAAAAAAAAGAAAACATTTAATAAATTCCTTTAAATCAAAAATGGTTGGGCCAAAATTAATTTAACCAAGAAGAATACTAGGGCTAAAGTGCTCTAACGACTTTTCATATACCTTCAAAGTGGAAATCTGTTTAAAACAAAGTATATTTATAACGACATGTGTACCAAAACCTCTGAAGTCTCTATTCACAAAGAGGGGCGCTTCAGTGGTTTGATAAGCCTGCCATTGATTGGTCTTAGCCATTTCAATGTATATACCTAGTGTCTCTCTGTTTATGCACAGTATGTACTGAAATTTAAGCTTCAAAGTGTTGCATGTTAACACATATTTTTGCAGATTTTTCATGCAGTCATCTGTTCTTGGTGGAGATTCCATAAAGATTATGTTTCTTTACAAACTAAAAAAAAATCCTATCACAATGATAATGATATCAACCTGTTTTATACTGTTCCCTTTGGGTGTGTTGGCATTGCTTTTAAAGTTAGATCTAAAATACACAATAAATTAGAACAAAAAATATAGAGAATCTTGTCTTGCTTTATATCCAAATTTAGACTGGACATATATTTTGATAGAGAATAACATCATACAAAAGGTGAAAACATAAAAATATACTTTGATCTAGTTAACAATAAAGGGAATTCAGTTTGTCACACTGGCTGGAAATACTGATTAGAAGCAAAGAGATTAAACTAGTATAAATGGATCACAAGTCATGTTAAATATTCATACGTGTAGCAGTAACACAAAATGAGTCAAGCTGCAGTTTTTTGCATGACTGACATTAAATAAAAACCAACGGGGAGAACAAACTGCTCACATCTTTCTGGGGAGAACTTTCTATAGATGTAATATAAACTTATTGTACGCAGAGTATCAAAAATGTTTCCTTGTTTATTATAATATTTTGATTTAATCTTAGTTGAAAAGACTCGCAACTCAATTTATTTTGTAAAATTGCTACATATATGAAAATAAATCTAACCCTTGAGCTACATTAACAATGAGGAAAATTCAGGTTGTCACATAAGGCAGAGATATTGTTTAACAGCAAAGGGCTTAAACCAAGTGGCTCAGAAATCACATTCTACACAATAAAAAAAACAACAAATACCTATGTTTTTTGTGGAAATGCTTTACTTTAAATTTTGCCGTTATGAAAATATGTTAATTCTCTTCCAAGATAAAGACTAAAAGAATATGTTTAGATTTGCTTTATGTATGTATTTTTCTAAAAAAAAAAAAAATACAATGTAATGTTGGTCTCAATGATTATAAATCTGTTTCTGTATTTGTGAAATTGGATAGGTGCAACACAAAAAAGAAAGGAGAGAAAATAGTAAAAAAAAAAAAAAAACCAGATGGCTTACAAAAGGCTTACACCCTTTGCATATTTTATATGCAGCCTAAGCAGCACAATATTTCAAAACTCTTGGCTGATTTACTCAAGAAAAAAAACTTTTTTTTTCATTCCTTTAATTCAAAAGATCCTTCAATCAAAAAAAAAAAAAGGTTGTTGAAAAAATTACTAAAAATTCAAAGTAAAATCACAAACACGAAAAAAGCGAAATTCAGAAAAAGAAAATTCATTCATATGCAAATGCATGAGAAAGAAAGCCTCACCTGTCTGTAGGTTCCCTCTAGCAAGGTGTCCAAATTCTGCAGAGGTGCGGGTGTTTTATCCTTAAACCTGGTCAGAAGTCTCTTCTGGATTGTACGGAACTGAGACGCACGTTGGCCTAAAAGTTCTCGACACTTGTCCGAGCCCGTACGAAACTAAAATAAATTGTGAAGGGTAATAAAAAGGTTAAACATAGAGTGTTATTTGCATATATTTGTTATTTACACAGAAACATTAGGATCCTAGAGACGGATTTCTAATCCCATCTCAGCCTGTGAGTTTTGGAGCCTCAGTGGGCAATGATATCATACATATAAAGTAGAAAAAAAACAATCTTTGTTCAGCAATTGCTTCTGATGAGGGAAACAAGTTTGTTTTTTTTAATTTAATCTAAAAAAGGGTGTCTCATTTGACCAAAAAAAATGAGGTTTTTTGGTGTGGGCACAAAAGTTGAAAAATAGGAACCATTGTGGCAATTCCGAGTTTTCACTCAATCTCTCTCAAAATGTTCAGATAAGTGAGGCAATACTCTCCTCAAAATCTACACACTTTTGAAGCTAAATTCTGCTGAAATATATGTAGTTATTTATTTCAATACATTTGGTCAACTGAAATAAAAAAGAGGACAAAAGTCTATTAATAGAGTTTACACTTACAAAACAACAGAAAGATTGAATTTGTCTCCTGTAAATTTTGTTCTTACTGTGATATGTTTCATGAGTTGTGACACCACATAATCTAAGTTTTGCTGCTGGAACTTAAGTAATAAATATTGCTTCAGGTGCTAGAGTCATAATCACTGCAAAAGTCTTCCAATATCTGGCATTATTTAAAGTATGTGGTTGATTATCTCCGACAAGCAGGAATAACTTTTTTTCCATGACTAGTTTTTCTGCAAAATGTTTCATATTATCAAGGCCATGCTCCACATATTTTCAATTGCTGGGTTCGTTCTTTTTGCCTTTGATAAGTAAATTTTAGTTGGTGACTGTTGCCTTTTTAATTTCATATGAATCCTGAGTTGCCTCTTTATCTTTTGGTTCTTCAAATATATAATATATGTAGTATTTCCAAAGATGACCTTCACTCAAAAAAAATCTTTGAAAGCTATAAGTTACAAAAGTATAAATTTATACACAAAAAAAAAACAATCAAAACGATACACATCAATTCCCAACTATAATCTCTATCTCACCTCAAAGTGTGTATCTACCAGCTCAAAATACTCCTGCAAGGGCAGCGCCCCATCGAATGAAACACGGAAATCACTGTGGGCTGAGCCTTTACGAAAATGTCCATTGAGACGGGCAACGAGCTCTCTCATGGGTAACCAGATGGCCTCAAGCCTGTCGCACTGGAGACGGTATCGTTCTGGTATGCATGATATAGATGCATTCAATTAAAATAAAAACTCTGATAATTTGATCCACATTCAAAGATAAAAATCCAGCATTTAGCCCCCATGTCAATTCCGAAACTCTGAAAACACTGAATGTCATTTAAAGATAGGAATATGTGAAAATTATTTTTTTTCCTGTCCTGAGTTTTGAAAAGGCATGTTTTAAGGGTATCAGAATTTCGCTAACTACAGTGAGAGGTAAGTGGATTTCCACATCTACGAAAAAAGATCAAGTAAAAGATAAACAATAGGCAAAACAACCCACCAATATTTAAAGAGGAATAAGTGAGAGCTAAAAAAATAAAGAGGAAGGAAACCTTTCAATTTCTAGACTTTATCACACTTCTAAACAAGACATGCTCCATACAAGCAATACATACGTGAAGTTTTGGAAGCTAGCACAGTGACAATAGGTCCTCCTCCAAAATACTGAAAGCCCAAGGCAGCTCCCTGTCCCCCTGCATTCTCCCCTAGCAAATCTGTTGACAATTAATAAAACGTTAAAAGGGAAACCACCTATTATATGATTCTTTTACACTTACATCTGAGTTCCTATTTGAATACAGTTCTATGACAAATTTACATCCTCTATCTGTGTAGAAATTATCAATGTTAGTGAATATTTTGCAATCCGTTGTGATACTAATGGTATGGAACCTGTCTGAGAGGCAAGGCCTTACTGTTTAACCCCGCCCTTTCAAGTCGGGAGGGGATTGGCAAATACTATTATTCAGAAGATATAAGGATTGAATGTGTGAGAAAGGAGTTAGTAAGAGTTTTGTTTTGGCGTTAAGATAGATAGAAAAGTTAAGAGCTCTTTCGTATTCAAAGTATAATAAAAATTATTATAGGAATAATTGGCTTTGTTTAAAACTAATCAACCTCTCACTGACGCCCCATATAAAGCACACAGTTCTATAAATTGAGCATCTCATTTCACTGTATTCAGAAAAAAAAAAAACATCTGAAGTGATCTTCTGTTTCTATGAAATGATTTATATTAAAAAAAAAAATAAACACTTAAGGCTTTGTTCAGATTTGACATAGGCTGAGAAGTTTTTCAGCATTGCAAACATTACAGAAAAGGATTCTACACTACATAGATGAAATCTTGTTCCAAGCATAGTGCAACTGGCAACTCATTTCGACTGCCCTTAAGACAAAATTTATATTGTGAGAATTGTTCCCCTTCTGCATTTACAACTAATCTTCATGGCTGACCAGGGAAGAGATCATTGAGGCTGGCCGGTGGTCTGTTGGTATCAATGGTCAGTTTGTGTACAGCCGTCTTCACAGGGAATACAGGTTTGATCACAAGCTTAGAGGGGAGACTAGCTCTTGTGGTGGTTACTCGACGTCCACCTGAGGAATATGATGGAAGGAAAAAAAGGTAAACTTAGCAGCAAGACCCGAAAAAATGTTCACATATCAAAATGTAGATTTGTACATGCTTTCATTGTTAAATGTGCACTTATTAAAAACTGGAGAAAAAAAAAGTACATACATATCTCTCTTTGGCCGATTTACCATTCTTTATGCTCCACTCTACTCACATTTTGTCTCATATGTGTATAAACCTAAAATTACATATCTAGTCAGAAAAATTTGAAGAAGTGCATTGTATGGCCCAAAAGTTAAACAATGTCACATGCATACAATAAATACCTCAATTTTTTTTTTCACACATTTTTAAACAATCTAATTCCAAGAAAAACATGAAAATCAATTACTAGTTTTACCTCTGTTTTCATGCAACTTTTGTTTTTTGTGGGTCGCAGTATGAACAAATGAGGACAAAAAAAATAATGGTTCTCAGAATTGTCAGAAATGGACAATCATTATACGAGTGTTTTGTCTTGGTCTGAACACAAAAATACCTGATGCCGAAGTGTATGTTGCTGAAATCTGAACATACATATGAGCTGGCAGACCAGCAAACCTCTGGAAAATGGCAACAAACGTTTCTGAGGGTGTGTTGGGATCTGGTGACAAAAAAAGAAAGGAAGAGAAAAATACTTCAAGTGATAATAACAAGCTCTGAGATCTTGGCAGTAAATTCTGTTGCACTACCACTGGATATAGGATCTTAATGAAAAACAGTCTTTGCCTAGGGGCTTAGAAAGCTATGTGGGCAAAGCTTCCGATAACAAAATAATCGCTCCGAGGTTCAAAGCCTAAAAGGTTTGAAAGATTTGTTTGTGCAATTGGCAAAATGTAATATATAAACTAAATAAATTAGTTTTTTTTAAAACCTTCTTCTGTAGAGTCTGGAGAAAAAAAAAAAAAAAACAGTATGCAGTGAAAATTAAGATTTTTTGCAGCAGGGACAAATTTAGTAAATATTAGATTTTGTTGTCCTAATTCTCAATTTTTTTTATATGCATCAAATTTTCTCAAACCATGGATGAGTCTGTCGTTGTGTAATATCATTTGGTATTGATGTTTTAAAAGCCAAGCATCTTCTTTTATGATGTCTTATTTAAAATTGCAGAAACAAACCCTCTCTTACCAAGTGACGAAATAACAAATTCTGATTGGTTGCTGGCAAGCGGCCAGGGACAATTGATTTCCAGCCTGACATCTTCTAACACCAGTCTGGATTTCATTTGAATCTGGGAAATGGAAGTGAAAAAAAATGATGATGGATTTAACGGTATGTGGCAAAATAAAATACAAGGAATGGTGGATGTAGGGAGAAGTGAAAGAAAGTAAGAGGGACAGAGAGAGGGCAAGGAAAGGGAGACAGAGAGAGAGGGAGAAGAAAAAAAGAGAGGCGGAGAGAGAGAGAGAGAAAGATACAGAGATGGAAAGGAAAAGAGAAATTTTAAAGATCCTTTAGCGTAATATGTTTTATCTTTTTTTCATTTTCCCTTAATAAAAACAACACCCCCTATTCCTCTCCAGTGACATTTTAGATTAAAAAAAAATTGCCACAGCAATGAGATACTCAATGAATATGCAGAAGTTCTACAAAGCCTAAGTTGAAACAAAACAAATATGCTAGTCCAGCTCACAATTACTCTTCTATACCATGAAAAAAAAAACCTCCCTCCTCTAAAAATATAGATTGCTGTGACATAAAACAAATAGACTTTGTATGACAAATTTTGCAGTACTTGCATTCACTCTCCATACTTCAACATGGATATAAGGGAATTTTGTGCAGCCTGGGAAATGGGAAATATCTTCTCCTCTCCTTC
>BLXT01004960.1:369870-384482 GCA_019648995.1 Plakobranchus ocellatus
CGCACTGCCATTATGATTTATGTTGTCGCATCTTTGATTTGAAAAAAAAAATATATTAGATATTATTTTAATATAAAATTGGATTTAATTTAGAGAAAAAAGTGCTTTATGTATGGATCTAGAAATGGTAGCACAGGAAAATTGTGTATCGATACGTCTTTTTATGCTAAATTAAAAAAAAAAAAAGTTACAGTGTATTTTTCATCGCTTGTGCTTTGTCATTATTGCGAGATTGAGTGAGAGAAAGAGAGAAAGAAAGAGTGAATGGAAGGTTGGATAGTGATATAGAGAAAGATGGTTTGGTTTCTGTGTATCGCCAGTCCATAACAGGCTTCCAGGCCCTCCGCCTGGCCAAGATCAAAAGAGAGAGATTTATTTGGTCTTTTGACGAGGAAAGTTTTAGAATCTTGAGAAATTTCTCGATGCTGTCTCAAATTCTAAAAAAAAACACGCAAAAAGACTACCCTTCTTTCTGGTGAACGCGCTTAAAATGAGAGCGGAAAAAACTCAATGGAAATCCTCAAAAGCAGATGTTGATAAACGTACCTCCTCAGAAAAGGCTGCATGTGGTCTAAAAATAGACTAATTCGTGACGTCAAGTCTGTGTCCGAATAAACAAAAATGATTATGCGGACCAGCGTCCGAATACACACTTTAGCGTAAAATAATAGATTTCTATCCAGATTATTTTTTGCAGCATTTTTGAGCCATTTACAGAGCTTAGCAGTGGCATTAGCTGTGACATTTCTCCATATTTAACAGGTATATTTTTAATCTTCCATAGTAATTTCAGCCATCAGGAGATACAATTGAAAAAATAAAATGAATAAAAATAATACATGTTTGTCAAGTAAAAGCATGTCAATGTACAAGAAGGATTGTAACAGTCCAAGTAATGAAAACCATTAATTTATTTGTGGAGATTTTCTTGGCTACGACACTTTTTTAGTTGCAATGATTTTTATATTTTAAAGGATTAATAAATGAAGACTCAATGTTTAGCTTCTGTGTTAAGGTCTGAATCAAGTTGGAAATTATTTGTGTGTTTTTTAATTCGCAGAATAAAGCCCTTGCCTTTTTTTTTTTTTTGTTGCCTTTGTTTCACAACTGATGTTTAAATTGAAATCAACAGGTCATGCCCTGCAAGATGGAAGAGAGAAGCATGCCAACAGACCTCATACTCGCTGAGGCTTCAAAGCAGCTTGTGTGTGGCCACATTTCATCATTCACATGTTGCACAGCCATTGTGCGCTCGGCAAAACCCGCAAGTTGTACCTGCCTGATGATCAGAACATTTCTATGATGTATCAGTTGTTCAGAGGAATCAATCCAGAGGCTACAGTAAGTTTGTGTTGCTGGTATGATTTTAATGGCTAAAAACCTTTGTTGAAAAGATATCAAGCCAGCTTTACAAATTTAGAAAAAAAAAAAAAAAATCAAACAACACACCAATTTTTAACTTATTTGGCTGCAGTTTTTGTGAATTTTTTTCTTGGAAAAAAAGTAGACTCAGATATTTTAAACAAGCATTTTGTATAAAGAAGCTTTACAGTTTTCCTAATAAATCTTCCCACCTCTAGTAAGAATATTAGTACATGTATATAATGTAAAATTAGCAACAATGATGTAAAATTAGAGGATGGGAATATTTTTGCCTTATGCTTGTTAAATGATTTATGTTTCTTTTTTGTGGAAAAAGAAAAAATTAAGATGTGATTTCTGATATAAAGTTTTAAGCTTTGTCCTAGTGTATAGGCCATTACCATCTTTCAAGTTCAAGGCCACACAGCTGTGTAGCGTTTGGCAAAACAGTGCTGGCCGTAACCAGTAGGCCTATGGTAACGCTAGTTTCTTGTGTGAAAACAATAAGTTTGAACGTTTCTTTGGTAAAAAATATCCCAAAACATCATAAAATAGGTACTACATAGTTTGTTCATTACGTTTAGATTTGTTTTGCTTCCATTTTATCGATGTGTTCTTAATTTTTCCTAGTTTAGATCTGGGCTTACGGCGAGTACATTTTTTATCTAGAGATCTAATGAAATCTAGAATCTAGATCTAGCTCTTGATCTAACTTTAGAATTGCAGCAAGATGATTAACTTAAAAAAAAAAAAAAAAAAAAAATTCTGCATCCTCGTTTAAAAACAGGCGTTAGTAAGATCAAGTGAATTAGAAAAGACGTGTTGTAGCAGTGGAGAATTCATAATAAAGTGAATTTAAATTTGAATGTGGCAACTTTTTTTTTTTTTTGAAGTCAAGGATCGTAATGGTTTATTTTGTTTTGTTATTGTTGCAGCAGGCCTAAACACAGGCGTATAATATGGAATGGAAGAGGAACTCTTACTAATTGTGCTGTTGTTTCGTAAGTCTTTTTTTTTTCCCCCGTTTTCAGCTCTTAGTTATAATTTAAAAATTATATTATTTTTTTATTTATTCATTATGTTAAATTGAATCTAATTGTAGTCTAGCCTAGTAGTAGCCTCTCGAATTGAAGACAAATTCAAAAGCATAATTAAAGTAAGCAGTTGTTGAAAAGGGTTTCTCTTTATTGGGCCTATGATAAATTAAATGTAAGGATAAAAATCTCCTGTATAAATGTATTATTATGTTTCTCCCCCTTGATAATAGGACTTGTGAAGAGAGAATGAGGACAGTTTTAGATGAATAATAGGTTCTACTGGAAATTCTGCCCTGACATAGGCCTACATTAAGTTTTAAATCGAAATATAAGATTTTACAAAAGACACAATGGAAATACACAAATGCCTAAACGGAAGGTGAGATTTATCGAAAGTGGATAACAATTCGTGAAAAAAATTGTTCAGTATAATTTAGATATAATATAATAGGCGTCATAATGTTCTCATCTAAATCTAGAATCTAGATCTAGACTCCTCTATCTAGATCTAGATGTAGATTAAACTTCAATCTCATTAAAAGATGGATTTCAAAGAATTAATTTCTTTTTAAATATGAAAGAATGCATTCAGACTTTAAAATTATAGATTTGTAGGTTGATAATCGCTTTTTCTGAGTTTTGATTTGAAAAAAAAAAACAACTCAAATTTCATGCGTTCAGCTCTTTCTTTACTGTAAGTAATGCTCGGTCGGGCATTGTTTCGCCAGCCCCTGAGGGATCAACCTAGCTCGGTGGTGTGTAACAAATGACCCTGAGGTATTGGCCTATTTCATGTATTGATCTTTGTTAAAAAATCTAAGTTGTTTTTGATTCATAGAGATGAAACTTTTTTTCTGCTTTAAATGCAACCAAGAAAATGGCATTACTTTTTCTCTTTTTTCAGATTTAACAAGCTTCAGGTATGAATGTGATTCTGTTACCTTTGTGTCATGCTGAATTTTTTACTTTTTCAGAGAATTCAGCAGTGCTAAAGGTACCAATCTTCTAGGATCGTATTCAAGAAGATAACCTTTTACTTTTTATACTCACCCTATTCTAGATGTGTTGCACTGCAACATCTATGATCTAGACTTTAACCTTAAATTTTAACATTTTTTTTCTTTTCCTGTCATAGGTGACTTGTGAGTTATATTGTAACATATTCAACCCAGAGGGTAATATAGGATTTAGCTATCCAAGGAAGAATACATAAGTTCATTGCCACCTTAATTCACTTAGATGCCCAACTTGTCCAATAGCACAACCCAGAAGTGGAGGTCAGAGGTCAGAAAAGCTGAACTTGTAATGAATCATGAATTCCACAAAAGAAAAGCCAGCATGTTCTTCAACAGGAAATCAGCTGCAAAAGAGTGTGCCAAAGCATCAACAGAGTTTGAGGTAATATGTTTGACTTTTCCAAAAACCTCTATATGACAAACAAAACCACAAACGATATTTGGTATCAAAGGCAGCTTGGTTTTTATACTTTTGACATCCACATGTTTTATCCACAGATGAAGTATTCCGTTACACCTATGACGAGATTGTAGCATGGAAAGGAGCAGATGCGTCTGCTGGCAGATTTCATTAAGCCTCTCATCTGTCCAGTGCAGTCTAGGAGGTTATATAATTCTGCGATGGCTCCCCAAAACAAAAAAACTACACACTGCTGTCTTGTTCCCCATCTAAAGCGCTTTGAGAGTATAATAATTCTCTTTCCCATTCGAGGCCATTCCTACATGGAATGTGACAGAGACATGGCCTTGGTCAATTGTAAAAGTAAATGTAATGCAGAAACTGCTGATGACTGGTGGCAAAAACTGGGAAAAGCACGAGCAAAGCCATAGCCGTTCAATGTAATTCCCGCTGACAAATGCTTGTTTAACACATACAGATTTCCTGACACCAAAATACAGAGCTACAAATCCAGTCAAGACGCATCCTGTTCAGAAGTTTCATTTTATTAATATCCATCAAGACCTCTATCTTAACAGGGATGCCTGGCATTGCAGCTTTTCCTCTGTTTAGGAAGAAAGAATCCAGCCGCAAGAAAAAAAAAAAAGGATGAAGAGCCAGTGCTAAAGTCCTCTTATGCTGGACCAATACCAATCAGTACTGCCAAGTATGAGGATATCCACTTGTTAAAAAAGTTTTACAGCCCAAGAAACCACGAATTTTTCAACACTCACCCTCACCTTGGCAATACTGACCAACACAGTGATGTGTCTGGAGGAAGGAAAGTGACACTGATGAATAGAAGTGTGGCAACCTTAGTGTTAGTACGTATTCATTCAGTGCATAACCATCTCATTTTGATCTCATGAATCTTTGAAAAAATTTCTACGCCATTATGATTTTCTTACTTAAATGTATACATTTTTTCAGTTTTAATATTAATCCAAACTTCAGTCTAAATGTAATATTTTATCAGTGGAATTTTTTCTCATAAACTTTTTTTTGTCCAATGGGTTTGTCAGGTGAGGATCCGAAAATGTGGATATGGGGAAATGAAAAAAAGAAGTTGTTCATTCGAATGTAAGTCATGCAACTGAGTAAAATGTAGCTGAGTATGGTTTTATGTTTTAAGATACTTAACTTGTGTAAACAGCACTTTATTGATTGCTTTCAAAGCTCTCTTATGTGTGTACTTAGTTTTTTTCATATGAAGTTATACACGTTTACTTTTTTACTTATTTTCTTTTTTTTGATTTTCAATTCATATTTTACTATCCATCAATTTTTCTTCCTTGATGGGAGAACATTAAAATTTTTTTTCTTCTAATTTTATTAGCGTCTTTTATTTCAAAACAGTAAGCAAGTTTCACAAGAGGTTAATACAAAAGACTAAAGTAAGCATAGTTTTAAAAAAATGAATAGAGCAATAATTAATACACTAGATCTTTATAAAATAATTATAGATGAAAAAGGAAAATACAACCAAATCCAAAGAAATTGAATAAAGTAATTGTTAAGATATTATACATCTAATATGTAAACTCATAGGGAAAGAAGAAAATATGCTTCCAAAGTATACAAGGAAAGCTGAAAAAAAGCAGGAGTAAAACAATACTTAGACATTTTAGCAATCATACACACTTATAGGGCTGGGGTCATAGGCACTCTCTGCCATATCCTTTTCTCGTTTTCTCAAAGCACCTGCACTGCGCTACAGACAGTCGACCATATTTTTTCAAATTGTAAAATTACTAATTAGTAATTGGAAAAAAAATCATTTTAAAATGGGAAACAAAAGAGGGTTTCGGCGCAACAACCTGACCACACAACAGGTATTAAATGTAATAATTCTCATGAAAGAGAATCATGTATGATTGCACGGCGCTGTGAAGGAGCCAGACTTGGGGAGGTAACTAATTCACAAAAGCGTGAGCTTTGGAAGGAAATAGCGGCACAGATACATCCGACAGACTCGTCTTTGAGTATAGAAAAAAGTGGAATGTTTACATTTTACGTGAATGCAATACAAATGATATAGGCTAGAAATGGATTCTAGGGCCTAAACTCTAGATGGCATTTCAAGAGTTAGGCCTGCCTCAGTGTTTGGAGTTCTTGGGTTAGTTTGATTAATCAAGTGTACAGCAGTTTGTTATGAATAGATCTAGATCTATTTTGTAATTAAAAAAAAAAATAAAAAGGCTAACATTTTTTTAAGTGACCTGCGGTAGATCTGGTAGGTCTTGATGTAGATTATGTTTGATTTGAATGTGATAAAAAATTTTTTTAACAGCTCAAGTCTTTTGTTTTTTAATTTAATGTGGAGGAATCCTTCACTTTTTAGGCACGTTCTAAATTTTCTGGCCTTCCTATTGTTACTGTAATGTTTCTAAGCTAGAGATTGTAGATCACATACAATCCAAGATGCCTTTGGGCGGAGGGTGGGGGGAAGCACAATTCGATTTACTGTGTTGTTTAAGCATTTTTTTTTTTTAATTTTTATTTCCGAGTTTTTCGTTCAATATTATTGAAAAGATAATTTATTTTTTGTTTGTTTTTGTTGGTATTGTTTATAACTTCAATAGGAGATATAAAAATATTATGGTGAATACTGCATCTCCAGGTTTGCCGCATCAAGCCGTTCCATTCAGGACAACCCCTCTTCCAAGCAGCCACCATTTTATGAAGAAGCGATGGACGCAATCGCAGAAAGAAAGGCTTTACACTTAGGTGTTTTGTGTAAGTTTTGGTGAAATTTTTAAAGTCAGTTCATTGAAAGAAGTTCTACTTTCTAGCCAAGAGGGCTTACGTTTCAGCATATTGAAGAAATCTTATTATTGTTAATCTCCTAAAAATTTAAAAGTGATGGTACCATAAAAAAACATGAACCATGGACTGAGGTTCACACAGGAGTGCAGAGGCTATCCAAAAAAAAGTCAATATAAAAAATACTTTGTAAATTATATAAATTTTTTTGTACCTGTACAACATAAATATCAATGCAGGACGACAATAAAACAATGTCTTTCTAATTGGGAGAGCACTGTAATGATTGTTCTTATCATGTAAGTGTGTGCATAAGTCTGGAAAATATTAAATATTTTGAGAAATAGCGTTCTTTGTTGGATAGATCTGTTTTGGCTTAATTAACTTTTCCCATACATTTGGTCCAAAAAGGGCACAAGTCACTTTTAACTTTGAAATCTATTTAAAAAAAGATCACTTTGAACTCTGAAAGGAAATCTAAAACTCTGCCATGTGTACAAGCAAATGTCTAGATGTATCAAATTTATTGTGCATGATTGTAAGGAACAATGTAAAGGACATATATCAAATCACCGGGCCCTGGTCATTTCAAGGCTCTCCAGTGCTTCAAAACTGGCCTTTTTAGCCAGCTTTTAAGAAATGCTAGTGCTTTACTAAGTTGTAATACATTCATTTTTACTGTGCATATTTTTTTGCGTGTTAAAGCTGTACAATGTGTTTATTTTATTTCTTTCAGTGTTGTGCATGATTTTTTACAATTAAAGAAAAAATATCATGCATTTCCCATTTTCATAAAGCATTCCAAGTGAGTCAGCAGATCTAGAAAATTTATAATCTGAGGAAAATATTACATTTGGAAATAAATTTTGTCACAGAAAATTAACAAATATTTTATTTAGGTTAGATCTTTAGTCTTTAATCTAAATCTAAATATGTCTCACTCCAAATCATGAAGTCTAGTTTTACTGTTCACTTTCTTGAGTCTTTAGGCATGTGAGCAGAGTGGATCTAAATCAAGAATTACTGAAACCCATATGACGATTTACTGCCTTATTATAGTAAGGTTTAGATGTATCATTCTAAATTGAAATGTACATTCTAGAAAGAAAGTTATGACTCCAGTCACCTTCTAGAATCTAGTCTAGACTTGGAAATCATTTTCATTTTCATCATCTGATTCCAGCTCATATGGCTCATCAATACTCCCTTCAGCAAACTCAAAAGTATCAAACACATTGTGCTGCGATTCCACTATTGTTTTGATTGGAAATGAGTTCAGAATGACAAATCGAGCTGTTCGGAGGTATCCGTCTTCATTCTTCTATTTAGAATGCATGTATTAAAAATAGGAGAAATGCGGCAAATCAGGTATCACCGTAAAGTTCAGAAACAATCGAGAAAATCAGAAGTTTTTATCGTATGTTAGAGTTCTTAAAAAAATCACAAAGTCATCACCAATATCCTCAAGATCAGTGTCCGAGCGTTGAAAATAGCATCTTGATACCTTTCGAGATCAGGATCCACTGAGTTAAACATGCTCAAGTATAAAAATTTTTGTTTCATTCTGCTATACACATTCGATCTGTTTCCATTATTCTGAGTATTTGCTTTGCAGAGACATAGCAGAGAAAGGTCGTATTAATAGGCCTATCAAATACATGCCGTTTCTGAACTACAGTATAGGTTAATACAAACAATCATACTGTTGTGAGAAGTGAGCAAGAAAAGAAATGAATATCATAGCCTAGAAGATAATAATTATGATAATTACACATTTAAATGAAATCTAACCTTATGAACAGTAAGTGTAAACCCATCAATTTTTTTCTTTTCTTTGTTTGTAGAAACAAATGGTGTTCCCAACTTTGAATGGGCAAGTGCTGCTAATGAGATTGTTGTTACAGGTGAGGAAATATTTTCATTTAGTTTAGGTGTGGCTTAATGTAAGAAGAAAAGCGATTGATGTTGATAAAAGAAAACTTGATTTGTTGTTCCATGTTCAAATTTGAAAGGAAAAATAGTCCTGGTAGCTTCTTTGTGCCAATACGCACTTGTTATTAAACAGTGTTTTTTATTAGATAACTTTTTATTGTTGGTCGTCAGATGTATTATTAAGTTTAGTAGTTTTGGGAATGTAAAAGTAGGGTGTATTGTAATATTTTTAGATCTATTTTGTATTAAGTATGGAAGTGATGTTATCATTGGATCTTTTCTGGCGCGACCTGAGGTGTGAGCTCGCTCATTCAGTCCACATCTTTCTCAGAGGCAGGACGTGTTTCTGACCAGTGTACTTTGCTTTTTCTATACTTCATTAAAAAAGTATTAAGATTTTGTCTAAAAAAAAAGTATGTAAACAGTTCTTGAAAAACTACAAGAGCAGCACGGAGAGGACCGATCTGGTTAGGGTTTGTTTTTTTAGTATGCTCTGAAAATGGTTTCATTCAGTTGGGGTTTTACATACAGTATGTTTTGAACAAAAAAGGATTTATTTTGTTGGGTTTTAGTCGGCTTGTATGTTTTTTTTTCATTCTATTGTGAGTTTCAGTGTGTTTTTATTTGGAGCGTTTTAGTTCAAAGTTACTAGATGTTTTCTTTGTGGACATCAGTATACCTAGGTGAAATAGTTTAGTTCTCTGAATTAAGTGTCTCTCTTTTATTTTTGTATACCCTGCATCTGTGTTGAGTTTAGTGTGTGTTGTCACTCACGTGGTTTGTCACACAGTGATTCTGGTATCAGAGTTGTGCAAGTGTGACGTGTTGTATGTAAAGGTAGAGTTTAATAAGCCAGCTTGTGGTCGGCCTAGGTGGCCCCCCTTTACATTAAGAAACATGATCTCACGTCAAAAAATGAAAAATGCAGCAGGGGTGAAGTTAAAAAGTGACAATTATGCAATGTTTTTCACAGACTCCAGTACTTTTCCATCCTTTGCATTGGCTAACATAAAAGTACTCCATGGATTTAGTATATATATATATATAATTTATATTTAATTTAGCACTTGAACTAAAAAAATTCAAATGAAGTTTCAAAGCATACCTGTAAAAGCTGATTTTATATGTTTGTTCAAAAGCATTACACAAACAAGGGAAAAGCACAAATGTTTGCCAGTTTCTCTTTTCACAGTGCATGCTCCAGTTTCCACAAAAAACGTTAAGATATATTGATATTGTGCAGCAACTTCCCTTTCTATCAATTTTTATGACATTTTGTAAAAAGTTCAAAGACCATTGCAGTTTAAAATAATAAATGTAATCCAGTTTTAGCATAAACACACACAAATATTACAAGCAATATGCTCAATAGATTACAAAACGAGCTTGTTATCTGTGACAAAACCCAAAGCATATAAACCACATTGAAAATGAGCCAATCAGACATTATTTTACTATTTGTGAGTTGATTAGTTGTAGTAAAAGATCTTAAAAATTCAGAATGGTGGCGATTTGGGAAGATTGGTAAGCACAACATTTGTACCTAAAAAAAAAAGAAAAAAAGCTTTTTCAGGTTCACATCTTGTTTTTGTGCCATCAGGTTACAGGCTACAGAGCCATTGATTCATACAGTGCTGCCATCCATGAGGGAGTTACTGAAAAGTATCCTATCTAAATTCGTCAGGCCTGAGGCAAGTCTAGGGCAAGACTTGCTGAAGTTATTTATGAGTAACACCTTTTTTATGTTTTCTATTTTGTTGCCTGAGCTCCTGCCATTCAAACCTTTGATGCCCAGTGAATTTTCACTTTGATTTTTCCAGCATACTAATCTCAGCCCAAAAAATGCTTTTAAAGGCAGCTTCACAATCTTTTTGTGTAAAAAACTTCTTTGTATTTTACTCACTTATTGTTGTATACCATGCTATACTGAGTATTTATTGTATGCTATTTCTTATTTTGCATTTGCTCTGCATATAAATAACTTAAAAAATGTTCAATTTAGAAAGCTTATGCATTAAATGTTTCTGCAGATCAACTTCAGAGAGGAACACTTGCAGAAACATGATAATGGGATTGGAGCTGATGCCATGATGTTCATCAAAGAGACAGAGAAAAATCAGCTCAGGAGCAAGAGGCTGCCTGACTTTAACAGAGGAGTCAGGCAATTTTACCAAGAGGCAATAGACTACTTGGTAAAGGTGCTTCCCTGGGAATATCAATTTTTACATGCTATCTCTGTGGTGAACATGGACAGTCAGATGACATGTTCGCCTCAGATGTTTTATATCTCCTGAGGAGATTTCCAAGTCTGATAAAGGTAAGAGGTCTGCTGTTTTTTTCTTTTTATGTTTTTTTATCGATGGACATTAATTCTTGAGGAAATTATGGCCTAAATCCATTTTCTCCATTCCTTTGTACTTTAACTCAAAGTATACAATTTTTTCCCTTCTTTTTGAGGTTAATAAGCACGGATACACTATTATAATCATTGCATACTTTAAGGTAGCATTGGCTTCATTCTTTGAGAGATGCAATTGAGATGAATGATTCATTGAATTTTAGTTATATTTTTTATGAAAGACCTAATGTAATTGATTATATGTTATTTCATCCATTATTAATGCTAAGCCTATTAAACAACTGTTATTGATCATCAAGAATTTATGTTTTAGAATGTGAATCATTTAGAAAAATGTCATGATTCATAAAATTTCAAGGATTTTGAGTTTTATCATTTAAATGACATGTATAGATCAGCATGTGTGTCCAAAGGTTATGGGTTCACCAAGCATAATTTTTTAACATTTCAGGATTCATTATGTTTCTGCATCGAAACAACTGATAAATCACCATGTTTTATTGTTTTTCTTTTTCCTAAAGATGAAAAGACCCTGGATGATTTTTCGTCCATGTTGGACCTCTACAAGGTCACAGACCTTAATTAAACTTTGCAAGGTCCAAATGACAAGAAGCGGAGCATACTTTCACATGAAAAGCCTAGTCTGGCTAGGCTCTGCAGATTTATGTGATCTTTTTTGACTGTTCCACACAGCTCTGCAGCATGTGAAAGGGTCTTAAGCATGGTTAGGAAGAGCCTGACTGACCAAAGAGGCAGCTTAGGGGAAGAGAGTTTGGAGGCCAAATTGGTTTTAAAGTCCCTGGATATCAGAGAGTGAGGGAGCTGAAGACTCTTGATGAGCTTATTCTCTGTAGAATGAAATCTACAACAGCAGCTGTGATTTGTGTTATGCGTGTGTGATTGTTTTTGTGTTCGTTTGTTTGTTTATTTTGTATGGATGTTGGGCATGCACCTGTCTTCCAGATGTTTTGGAATTTGGAATTTCTGAATTGTTGGGTACTTTTATAGTATGATTATACAGAGTAATCTTCTATTCCCAGGGGGTGGTGTTGTCAATAGAGGGATGGGATAAAAGAAATCGCTACTCATTTCCTTTAGTTACACATAAGGAGCGTAGTAAAAAAATAAAAGTGAATGAATCAATACGGGAAAAATAACCATCAGCTAACACCCCTCCCTACTTCTTTTTGTTACGCCCTCGTAACAATATTTCCAATAAGTGATACTCAACATACTTAAACAAAATAAACGTGTATCTTAAAAGTCTAACATATCACTTTTTTTTTTAAATTGTAAAATGTCACTTTTAAAATTGTAAAAAAAATTAAAACGTCACATCTTTTTGTGGGCTAGTCGCGTCGACCTTCTTAGTGCAGGCTGTACTTCTGGTGTCGATGCCGTCCCATCTTTGGTGGTGCCTTGATGGTCTGGTTGTCTTGAGGCAGCCGGATTCTGTTGTACAGGGATGAGGCTCTGTCGTCGCAGTCCTCTCTCACACACGCGTGTTGTACTTGCTGGAGATCTGCTTCGTACCGGTATGTTGCTTTGCCGGGACGCGGACCTCGTGTATGCCTCGTTGTCTGTTGCCATTGTTGGAAGGTCAGATGAGACAGTTGCCTCCGGAAACACTGTCGATGCGTGGGATGGCGAAGGGTACTTGTCTGCAGTTGGTGGCAATTGTATATAGTATGTCACCTCACCACTACAGCCGCCATCTTCACATTGTTCGGTACCCGACTGTGTGTCAGGCACTATGACGTCGTTATCTTCGTCCATCTCGGTAACTGCGTGAGCTCCTACCTGCTCAGTTTTACTTGGGAGATAGAGGCGCATCTCGGATGCAGTGACAACACGGGTTGCTTGTGTCACATCATCTTGCACGATGTACGTGCCTGCGACTTCTGGTGTTGCTACAACTGTATACAAGCTGTCGTGATATCTGGCTTGAAGCTTGTTACGCCCAGGTGGGTGTTGTCTCAGGAGAACTTTGTCTCCTACATGAAGCTTCTGCCCGTGATCCTTGGTTGTGTCGTCTCGGTGCCTATTGTTAGCTGCAATACGGGCTGCTGCCTGGGTGCGAAGAAACTCCAGTCTCTGAAGATGCCGCTGAAGATAATCTTTTGCTGACGACGTTGATGCAGAACTGCGTTTATAGATGCAATCTATAGGTAAGGATGGGTCCCTACCAAAAATCAGCACGTATGGTGATATGTTCGTAGCAGAGTGTGGCGTCGTGTTGTACCAGAACACCAACTCTTATATGTACTGTGGCCAGCGTCGTTTTTCTTCAGGGGTCAATGTACACAACAGATCGTGAAGGGTTCTGTTAAATCTTTCAGTTTGTCCATTGCAACGAGGGTTGTATGGGGCGGTCCTAGATTTGACGATTCCATAATGTTCGCAGAGTTCGCTGACAACTTCGGCCTCGAATGCTCGTCCCTGATCTGAGTGGATCCGAGCTGGAGCGCCAAACACTGTGAACCATTCTTCGACCAAGACTCTGACGACGGTGCGAGCGGTTTGATCTCTTACCGGCACTGCCATGGCCCACTTTGAGAATACATCTGTTATGACCATGACTGTGTCTCTGCCATCTGATATGACATCTCCATTTGGGTGAAGTCAATAGCTATCATCTCGAGGGGGTCATTCGCTGTTATATGTGCTGAAGCTCTAAAAGTTGTTTGAGCTGGAGCTTTAGCAACTTGACATCGATGACAGCGACGACAATAGTCGAAAACATCATGGTGCATTCCAGGCCAAAAGAAACGTTTCCGCAAAGTTTGCAGGGTGCGTTCTGGTCCTTGATGTCCGCAAGAATCATGTGCTAGCTGACAGGCTTCCTTTTGTTTCTTTGCGGGAAGGACGACTTGGGAAATTTCTCCTTCCGGTCCAACAACGGTGCGCACTAGCACGTTATCTTCAAATCGAAGCCGTTTCCACTGTGTCAGCAATGCTTGTGCATGTCTTGGTAGTGCTGCCCTTTCTGTAAAATTTGGTTTCCTACGCGGACGAAGAAAAGCGCGAACAGGCTGAATGGTCGTGTCTTGTTCTTGTTGCTCAGACATAGGCACAGAATCACTTGGATTGAAAGGTGTTGTGGCAGGTCCTGATGCTTGATTAGTAACGATAGAATGGGTAGGCACATGAGTGGGTGTCTTTGGGCTCCTAGCAATTTTAGTATTTCTATTCCATTTCCTATGAATATCCACACATTCTGAGAACATTGGTATGTGTTGTGGTATGTTCATGCCCAAAATACAGTCAGTTGAGGTCAGTTTCTTGGTGATAAAAATGACTGCGTCTTCTACTGTTGTACCTAACAAGTCTACTCTAACTGACAAATATCCCTTATAGGGAATGTTTGTCCCATTTGCTGCTGTAAGATTAAATTTCAAAGCTGCTGGATTTATATCCGTTGCTGTCCTTAAATGGGATCTATAAAACTTCTCTGTCATGACACTAACTTGTGACCCGGTGTCTAGCAATGCTTTCACAGGTCTTAAATCTATGTGTGCAGTTGCAACGGGGCAATTCCCAAACGCTTCGTCTGCTAATGAGCCTTGTTCCTGCCCACCGATGGATTGGCTGCTCACCGCCGGGGTCTTTCGTTTCCCTGAACTCCTATCCTTGGGAAGGCGACTCCTGCAGTTTTGTGCATAATGTCCAGTCCTACCACACATGAAGCATTCATTACTTTGTCG
>BLXT01004960.1:422299-433482 GCA_019648995.1 Plakobranchus ocellatus
TACATTGTTAACTTGTTATAATATAACGATAACAATGATGATGATGATGGTGATGATGATAAGAATAAGAATAAAAATCGCCGATGACGTGTTAGCTTATTAAGCATTAACTGTAGTTTAAGAATTCTCTTTTTCAAAATGTTGAATGTCCATTACATAATGAAATTTTGCATGCATGCATGGTCGTTGCTGGCCTGTTGGGCTAGGCCTCCGCTCACGTAAACTTACCTCCTATACGAGGCTTTAGCGTACTTGCAAGCCAAGTGTGCATTCTTGAGTTGCAGGTTAGAAAGCAGCCAAGAGAAATTGAAAGTTTGAGATTGTATAGAATGCATAGTGTTGCTGCAAAACTACTATTACAATTTAATTATTTTTCTTTAAAATGCGTATTGCTGCGTCAGTGGTTGTGAAAGAAAATACCCTGCAAAGTGCAACTGGCTTTCTTTAGGATTTGAACCGGAAGCTTTATTAAGACTCTCACAAGGAGTAGCGCACATACTGGCACATATTAGTTGTTTTTTAAACAAATGTGAATAATCAGCAAACGGAGAATAGATTTTGTTGGATTCTAAGTGCCTGAAGCTCTCAGTAACCATTGAGTATGCAAATTGGTATATATCCGGATGACGAAAGAATTTGAATAAATTTCCAAAGCAATAACTTATTGTCGCAGTCTTAAAAAATAAGGCTTACTACTTTAGGACAAGGTGAACATTCACCATTAGATTATCTTGTGGATTAAAAGAGGACTATAGTATAAATGAATTACTGTAGGTGAACGTATTTCTTTTATCGGTGTAACGTTCAACTATTCATGACGATAAAAATAATAATAATAAGAAGAAGAAGAAGGAAAAGAATATGCAATTCTACATTTGTGCAGAGAAATCATTCAAACTGGATAAAATGGAAAATCAACATTCTAATATATGACTTTAGGGAATGAAATGGACTCTGTTAATTTTATGTTAAGAAAAGTTACCTCTCCCCTTATGCGTTATTTTTTATGTTGCCATTTTTTTCCTTTTTATTTTTTCTCCTCACAAAAGTGTAATCTTACATTGGTTCAAGACCCCCTCCGCCTTCTTACGCTTNCCCCCCCCCCCCCCCCACACACACACACCTCCAAGGCGTAAGATTATATTTGAATGTCCCCTTAGCTATGGACTCTTGTATTTGTCACAAAAATGCCATTATCTCTAGGTTATAAGTTTGCGCTTAAGGCCACAGGATACACTATTGAACGTGGATCATTATTATGTAGGAAACTATCCAATATGTCAGGGCTTTTTGTTTGAGCCTAGGCTTACAGTGAACATTATTGGATGCCGATAGAAAATTTCTTCTGTCAGTAGCCTGTACACAATGTAAATTTTTAATCCTTTGTTGCTAAAATAAACAAGACTTCACGAAGGGCGGTCGAATTTGTTCTCGGTCTAGAATGATTGTCTTACTGTCTAGCACATTAATGGACAATGTAATTTCTTACAAATTAGAAACCCGTCCTTTTAGTCGGATCCCACATCAACCGCGTCCAATGAAGCGGATCACACCAAGCATGCGTTGCGGAGCATTGTTGACATCATGCCCGAAAATCGACCAATCACATCGATCTTCACAATTTCTTCTGCTGGACAGCCGGAAGGAATATTATAACCCTGAACTGACCTCTGCATTCTTAAGTCTCCTCAGTCCGTATGTCTTTTCACGGGATCAGCATTGGGTTTTGTAACCCTGAGGTTTATGCGTTGAAATTGTATTATTTACTACGGGGTTATGATGTCTATAAACATTCGATGTTGAGCTTTTGGGAGATTTTATTGTTCCCTTGAAAAATAACGTCCAAATGTTTAGATCGAGAGTAAACAGCTCTATGTTTGCAGTTTGGTTTAAATTCGCATTTTGTAGATGTTTCACTAATAATACTTTCTATTTTAGACCTGAAAACAAAAGCATGAAGTTTTTCTCAAGTTTTAAATAAGCAATTCTGGACAACTCGTAAATTTATAGTTCGACGTTTATCTTACGACTTTAAAAGTATAGAATATAAACGGCTCTTTCTATTTAAAGCGGTATGCTTTGTTTTTGTTCGTGTGTTTTTTTTTGTTTCCGGTTTTTTTAAAAATCCAAAATAGACCTTTTTTTTTCAAAGATCAGTTCCCTGTAGAGACTTATTTTCCTGAGAAAAACTGATTTGTTTTTCAAAGGGTCCATTTTCCGCTGAAGCAGATGTAATTTTACAGAGCATTTATTATTTGAACAAAATGCTGGAGTCAAAGAGGGGAAAGTTTATCAATCTGATCTAAGGCTTGTAGACAGTGGTGGCGTGTCTAATTGTGAAGGTTGGAATAATACATGATGATATAATTGTCCTCTCTCCTCACCCGCGTGTCCCGCTTGGTCAAGCACAAGCTATTCTAACGGTTAGTTTTTCCCGCCACGGGCGGAGACAGCTGTCTTTGCCGCGGTCGTGGAGGGGTTTGTTCACAACTTTGCAGATCTTAATCTTTTGGTCTCTCTAGTTAGGTTTGCTCTTGGTGAGGTTCAAACCAGATTTAAAAAGATAGATGGTTCCCATGAATGTTAGGGCGAGCGACGCTAATCCGAACACCACCAGTTTCATGTGAAAAACGAGTCAATTCTATTATTAAAGACCTGCCTTCTGAAATAAACACATTAGAAAAATTATTGCAGAATTTATGAAAAAAGAATCGGTGTACAAATTTCACAGGTTTGACGTCAAACCAAAGATGTCTTCGGGTTTCCATGTAAAAAGAAAAAACAATAATAATAGAATTGTAGAGACTAATGAAGGAATTGTTCTAGGAAAGGTAAGTCGAAGTTTAATCTTCTCGGATGCAAGATAACACGATCGTTTCGAATGTCCTGTAAGTGCCTTTACTAACTCTTGGATTTAATTGAGAGCAGAGTGGATGGCTGCTGCCTGGGTGGATAGAATCGACTGCTTTACATTCTAATATAGCTCTATCACAACCTAATGATCTCAGGGTTTGGTAATCGATATCGAGAGATAATCAGTGGCAAGTCGCGTTAGACGGTTCCTGTAGGCTTCAGGGCGAGGCTGCAATTCAGAACCACCGAAACTGTCGAAGATTTCTCTCTTTATGAAAGACAGCGAGTAGCATGTTATCTGGGAAGAGGCTTATCATATTAAACTATCAGCCACTATCTCTTGTGGAGCGAGTAATTGTTGGATACCCTTGGATTTCAATCGAGAAATGGAGTTGGGAAAAGAATAACTGCAAAGAGATTAAGATTTGCAAAATCCTTTTCTTTTTTTTTTTAAGAGAAAAATCCGACGTTGACTCTTCTTACAAAATAATTTGATTTTGTAAATACCTTGAGGTAAAAAAGGAGTTGTTCTTTTTGTTTGTTTGTTTTTCTGTACGGAATCCTACAGCCAGACAAAAGAGTTTCACTATGATGTAAAAAAAAATTATTTAAATCTAAAAGGAGAGACAAAAATTAAGGACATTTTTTTTTACTTGACAGACTCATTTCTCTTTTCCATGGCACCTTCGTTCCTCTTTTCTGTACTATTTTTTTCTGTCTTTCTCTCATATCTATCATTTACTCTAAGTGTAATATATATATATATATATATATATATATATATATATATGTGTGTGTGTGTGTTTGTGCTATTTCTTCGTTCTATCACTGCTACTAACCCATACCCTGTGTTCCCCTAACACCGTTTTCTCCGCCACTGCCTCTGCATGCATTCTTCGGCCAGTGACTCAAGGTAAGAAACGTCTTGCCCGCAAGACGGTCCGCCGAGAACAGAACTGTCTCAGCAGACAACAACGACAACTCAAGACCGACAAGAGCCAGCAGAAGTAGCCGCAGTCCTCTGCTTCTATTCTCTTTGTGAGATGACTCTATAACCTACAATACATCAGGTATCTGGCGTGGTCTTCACAGGTTTAGGGAACGAAATTATAACGCTGAAAATCTAGTTTAGAGTCTTTTTAATTTTCAGACGACATTTTTGAGAACCTTTACGGTACTCTATGTGGTTTACGATCCACTTTAGACGATAATTAAGAGGGAAGTGAAAATACAGGACATAGTGGCGGTTTGTTATGAAACATGAGACTCATCGTAAAATAAAATCAACCGTGCTTTTTCAAGATTCATACGGTATCATTAAAAACCCATGTGACCTTGGCAAAAAGCATAAATTTTCTCCGTCTGCGAGAGATCCCATTTTTATATAAAAGACCCCCAAAAAACAATATTTACAGTGGCGTAACCTTCGCCTCTGTGATTTCTCCAGTGTATGGCACAGGTTTACTAAAGCTATCACTCCAGACCTATGGATTATTTATCTCCAGTATCTGATGCCAATTCGACCACTGGATTCACCGACAATTTCAACTGTTGAGCGTCGGCAATATTGGAATCGACCATCGGGCATTGAAATAGCGCAGGCTCAGAGAAATAACTGAAGATAGTGAAAAAGCCATGACTGTGTAGAGTAGATCTGTCAGTAGTGCTTGGAGGATCGACACCTACGGCCATGGGCAATTTAGATGAAATATGAATTTGAAAATGAAACTGCCGTCTTGTGATAGGTTTTGTGATTCACAGCAGAGTAGGGTTAGAACTATTGTCAGGGCAGTTCACGACGCAGCCGAAGGTTTTTAAGTGATGGCAAGATGTACAAGTGTTTAGTTCTCAACAATCAAAGCACTCGTTTTAAGGCGCCATCTTAAAATGACCCTGATTAAGTTCATGCAAGGAAATTTGGTTGCACGTCAGTGTGAAAAATGTTTTATGTCGCTAAAACTACTCCCACTTAATTGCAGTCACAGAGAGTGGTAAACAGTATCTTTTATCGTGTTATCTCATTTAAAAATGGGTGCTTTCAGGTTCATACTCGAAAAAATCATGAAAGTACACCGGCGTGGCAGTGGTGACGAATCGCTGGGACGTTGAACTTTTTTATGTCGAGATAATTTGACATTATGCATGCTACTAACTTTAAAACAAAGGGGGGGCGCCACATAATTCTGTTTTATCTTTATAATAGAAATATTCCAATGGAAAGGTTAATGCTAATGACGCATACATTTTTATTTACATTACAACTTCCAAAATCAGATGTAAATTGCTATTCAAATGCTTTCCTTTTTTTAATTGATGCATATGTAACCTTTTTTTTTAATCCCAAAAGCAGAGAATAGTAACATATACACTATTTGCTGCTCTCATATCTTAAAGCGAATAAAAAAATAATAAGTCATGAACAGTAATTATAAATACATGATTTTCACCTGGCCTTGAACTTCTAATTTACTGAAAAATTAGGCTATTTAATGCATGAAAGCTTGCGATGCACGCAAATCTGCAAAGAGACGAGTTAACAAACAAACGCACTTTTTCTTCCATCTTACGTTTTTTTTTTTTTTTTACATTTTTTAATACCCTGGGCTTTCATTTTTTCTCATACATGATTTAGAATGGGGTTTAAATAACAACTAAAATATTATTTTGGAGTTGTGGTAGAATTAAAATGTTTAAAAAGTGTATCCCTAGGTTAAAAGCAAATAGTAACTGTTTTTTCCAAATAAAGTAGTATATACTAACATCTGTTCATTAACTGCAACTCTCTTTTCATGACAAAACGTTGTTAGGTAGGCCCCTCAATAATATATTATATCTACGAGAGACTTCTTTCTACTAATGTCGACACATTTTTTTTTAAAATTCTGAAAATAAGATGGTACCGTTTATGTACAAACTGTCAATTATCAGTTTTTGACCCGCTTTTCATTTCAGACATGACTTCTAGAATTCAAATGATGATGTAGCTTGTCAAATAATACTACACAGCCTTGACTTACTCCACTATTGTACAATTATGATCTTTCAGTACTTGTATGATAAAGTGAAATAATTAAAAGTTGAATATTAAGAGCCCCTTATGTATATTCGGCAAAACTCGCCACCATAGTAAATCTTATGTGTTCTTTGCATAAAAGAATAATCACTGCAGCATTTTCTATGATTACACGTAAAGTGTCAGCAAATAATATTTAAGAATATATTATAGAATGTTACAGCAATGTAATAGCCGCTGAGGCGAGCATTTTCATTATTTACGTTGATAGTATCTATTAAAAATAAGAGACAAATATCTTTGTGTGTAAACCTCACTCTTAGAGATATACTTTAAAACATGCACACAAAAGCTTGTTAACTGTCTTTATTTTCTTTTTAATACAATTTGTAAAACTTGCATACATCCAGCATCAGTCACTAACATTCGGTTGATTCTCTGACCGACTATTCATCAGTAAATAGGTTGGTATACATTCCCCGACATTTATAGTTAAAGGAGTTTCAGCATCGCGTTTTTAAAGTTTTTGTAATACTTTTGAAATGAAACGTTGAGTCCCGAGGGAGGGAAAAAAAAAACCAAACAAACTTGTTGCACACCACATTAGAAGGTCCATCGTCACATTTCAAACTGTTTGAAAGCTATCGATCTTTTTTACTTCATTCTAAGCAATTCTTCTTGCCACATCTTTTCTAGTTTATCAGCATTTCACGTTTTGCTTGCAATCGTTTGTTACCGCTGAAAATCTTTTTGTTTTTTCTTGATTAAAATTTAATGCATATATTTTATATCCTTCTCAGGAGAATGCTTACTTTAACCGAATTTTTGTTTTTGTTTTTGTTTTTTTGCTTTGCTTTCAGGCGTGCTCGGTTTGTGGCTTTGCGAGTGATTTACATTGCTTTTTCTGTTATGTTTTATGGTATGTCTATACTGCTTACGTGAGGTCAACGCTCTCTTTTTCTATGATTAGGAAAATTATTAACACTCTTCCTCATGCCGGGCAAAAAGAAGATATCATTTTTGTCCTTTTTACTTTACCTTACATGTCAAAATCTGAGCCGGCATTTGAATTATCCAGGTTCGCTTTCATTAACAGTATTGTGTTTATCTGCTTTTCAGCTTGCAAGGAGGAGATAACAGCTAAGAGACTTAGTTTGACTTAACATCCTTGGTTTACAAAGCCATGTTCAAATCAAGGTCATTTTGAAGTTGGCAAACCCAATTTTCTTCCTCCTTAGGTGCCCTTTAAAAGCCACATCGATGAGGGTCAGTATGTACTCAGAGCGATTGTTTGATAAGGGCAAAGGACCAACGAGATCAATAACAACCCGTGAGAAGGGTTGAACAATCAGCGGCATGGGCTGATATGGTGCAGGACGATCCCTACCAGAGGGTGATTTTATTTGACATACACGGCAAAATCTCACGTAGTCCAAAACATCTTTAGACAAACCGGGCCAAGAAAAATACTCTTTGATATTGGCCAAGGTTTTACGCCATCCAGTGTGACCTGAAATGTTGGCTTCATGAGCCGATTACAATACTTGAGATCTAATAGATTCAGGAACACAAAGTTTCTTAATAGAGTCAAAATGACCTAGGTGTCGGAAGACACGATATAAGTAACCATGGTCAATGACATACGAAATGCCATGAATAGGATCCTTATCAACTCTCCTACAGCAGGAAGTAAGGGTAGGATCCGCTATCTGTCGTTCAGCAAAATCCGAATAGAGTGACAAAATGTCCTCTTCCGACGGATATAGCAGAGAACCATTACTTGTAACCGTCTTAGCGGCTGGAGTGCACTAAGAATCAATGATATTCTCGGGACAACTCAACACAACACAACACAGCATTGGCTTCTCAAAATGAAATTACAAACAAGTTAAACTGGATAAAAAACACCAAGCAACTACATTCAAACAAACTCACTTGAGCAAACTCATTATGCCCTAACAGTTTCTGCTGCTACTGCTGACAAGAAGATATTGTGGAATTGTTGCTAATAATGTTACAACGTAATTGTTACTGCTGCTCATGCCAGGGACGAAAATGATTCATAATGATTATAATTTGAAGTCTAAAAATACAATTAATTTCGATTACAATACCGAACAGTATCTGTAAAGTTTTGACCCTCGTATTTATGAACTCGAGGCCTATATTCTGGCTAGATCAACAGCGGGGTATAGTCCTAAACTAATTCATAGCTCTATTTAATGATCTAAGTAGGTGTTGAACTAGATCTAAGCCTTTTAAATCAGTACCATCGTAAAAGATAATGAACCTACCACTTTTAAACGAAAGCTTCAATGAGCCTGTACTTAATTTTAAGCGACAATATACCAATAATCGAGTACTTTTTTCTGGTCAATTTGACCCAATCATTTTTTTTTTCATGTAACAACATGTCTTTTATGGCTTCAGTTCTGATTAGAACTTAATTTAGATCTGCTTGACAGCGCTTCGGAATCTTTTCTGAGTGAGAATGTAATCTATTTTGTTTCTACTTCTATCTCCGGGGTTTTTCCAGTTCCACTGTCGCCTGGGGTGGTTTTGATACCAAGTATTTGTGATGGTAAAATCGTTGACTTGGCACCATTCAATTAGTCTACTTCCACGCTCATTTACAGTCCCTACGCCACTGGGCCCAACAACATCTTCTACTCTTTCATCCCCAGCTTTTGCATTGAAATCTCCCATTACTATTACGATGTCCTGGGATTTTAGATAGCCTTTTGCTTTTTCTATTTCTTCATAAAACTACTTCTACATCTTCACTGTCAGAGGTTGATGCATATACTTCAATAATTCCTAGATTTAATGGTTTGGCTACCAATTTAGCTACAACTACTCTATCTGGAATGGGACACCAACTCCCCAGACTTTTTGCCGTTATTACATCGAATAAGATAACAACGCTTCTTTCATGTGTGTGTCCCCTTGAGTAAATTTCAGTTTTACTACCTAGTTTAATGGAACCTGCCTTTGTCCATCTTACCTCAGCAAGCCAAAGGATGTTAATTTTCATTCTTTATATTACTTTAACAACATTTTCTAGTTTGCCTTTTTGATGCAATGTACGCACATTCCACGTTGCTATTTTTGATGTTTTATCGGTCTCAATTTTGCGAGCAGACGATGGATGACGACCTGCAGCCACCTGCTGCACATGGCATCGCTGCCAAACAAGGGGTTTGGATTGGAATCACAAACCCCCTTGACATTTTTAACTTAGGTTTCAGTATGGTTTTGGCTCATGATTTTTTTTCTTGGGAAGCTATACAGCAGTGGTTTCCCCTTGCCTACTGCTGGTTTGTGAACGGGTTCTTCGCTAGCCTTCGTCTTACAACTAACCCACAAAGCAATGGGGATCTATGGTGGCCGTTGTCCTATTAAAGATCTTCCGCCCTTTACAGGTCTTAAATTTAGTCCTACTGGGTCCCACAACCATGCTCATCAATTTAAAATTGATGGGGTTAGCAGTTTAATCGCCGATTGTCCGATGGATGCAGTTTAACGTCATGCCCAGGACATGCCCGAAACGATGTTGAAACATCGAAGTCACTGCCGGGAGCCGACTGTGATTCAGATCATATTCCACTAATGTGTAAATTTCAGATAATACTTAAAAAGTTAAAAAAGGCAAAGGCTAATCGTAAATTCCAAATAGACTTACTAAAATCTGATGCAAAACAAAAAAGACGAAATTGCTGTAGCTGTTCATAACAAATATGAAACTCTAAAAAGTATCTCAGAAGTAGGAGAATTATAGTCAGAAATAAAAAAAAATTACTTTATGAAGACATAGAGAAAAACGTTATCAAAAAAGTTACAAAAAAGAGCATAACAAATGGATAAACAAAAAAAATACTTGATTTCATGGAAGAAAGGCGCAAATCAAAAAATGTAAAAGCCAAATACAAAGACCCAAAACAGAAAAAAAACAAAATGAAATGCTACGCAGCGAAAGAAGAATGGATTAATCAACAATGTCAGGAAATAGAGCAAAAGCTAAATATAGCCAGCAGATTCATGCATGCTAAAATTAAGGATGTCAGTAATAAAAAAATCCAATACAGTAGCCCTGGCTGCATCAAATCAAAAGACGGAACAATGTTAATGGAAAAGAAAGAAATAGTAAACAGATGGTCAGAATATGTTGAGGATCTTTTTAAAGATGATAGGTGCAAAAAACCCAAAATAAAGAAAACTATAGAAGGCCCATTTATCCTCAAAAAAGAGGTAGAAGCAGCAATAAAGAAAAGGAAAAATGGATAAGCCATGGGACCAGATAATATACCAGTAATTAAAACATTAGATAATATTTGCATAGATCTGACAACAAAACTTCTTAATGCAATATACGATTGTGGTACAATTCCAGCAGATCTTTGTAAATCTGTTTTTATAGTGCTGCCTAAAACACTAGGAGAAACAGAATGTGAACTTCATAGAACAATCAGTTTAATGAGCCATTTTACAAAAACCCTGTTGCGCGTTTTGATGCATAGAATGCGCAAAAGTATAGAACCAGAAATATCTCTAAAACAGTTTGGCTTTATGCCTGATAAAGGGGCTAGAAATGCAATATTCACTCTGTCAATGCTTATGGAAATATGTATAGAAATGCAAAAAGATCTCCACCTCTGTTTCATTGATTATTTCAAAACTTTTGACAAAATAAGACATGTAGAGCTGTTTCGTATGCTAGAAAAATTAGACATCGATGGGGAAGATCTGAGAGTAATTAGAAATTTATACTGGGATCAGACTGCATCTGTAAGAATTGAAGGAGAACATAATGATTTCAAACCCATCAAAAGAGGTGTGAGGCAGGATGTGAAATAATCTTAAGGAATCTTGATGGAATTTCAGGCTTAAAAATAAATGGAGAGAAGCTTAATAATCTCAGGTATGCAGATGATACAGTTTTAATAGCAGAATTTGGCAAGCAACTCCAAATACTTCCAGATACTGTAGTTTTACAAAGCGAAAGAATGGGCCTGTCTTTGAATGTAAAGAAAACAAAATGTATGGTCATCTCAAAGAAATCCTCTAACCCCACGTACAATCTCGTTAGCAAAGGCGAAGAAATCAAACAAGTTACAAAATTCAAATATCTAAGTTACCTGATAACATCAGATGGCAGGTGCACAAGTGAAATAAGTAAAAGAATAGCCATGGCTAAAGATACATTCCAAAAAATGAAACCTATGCTGGCAAATAGGAACATAGGTATTACAACCAAAATAAGGGTAATTAAAACATGAGAATGGTCAGTGCTTTTGTATGGTAGTGTGTGTTGGACAAT
>BLXT01004960.1:461009-475131 GCA_019648995.1 Plakobranchus ocellatus
ATCTATGGAGAGCTTAAATAGATGTCTTAGAATAAGTTGCATGATCGTCTTCAGCCTGGTTCTTCTGTCCGGGTCTTCCTTCTGATCTTCTTCCACCCATACTTACCGAAAGAGCTAGCTTGTAGTACTCAACTATCACCAGTAGACTGCCAACCACATCAAATAATTTTAGAAGAAAATGAATCTTTTTTCAAATGCGTTTTTGTTTCTGAAGTCAGGTACAAAAGTCTACCGTAAGTGTTACCACACTTATATTTAGATTTTTTGCCTCTTGAAATGCTTATAATCTTTGAAATATACTCACAGGGAGACTACTATTCTCGGAATCCTGTGTATTCTTCTTTCACAGCCTTATTCGATTTTTGTTTGCCTTAAAAGTAGAACATATACAGCAGTTTCTCTAAAAACTTACTGCAAAGTCATTTGCAAGAAAAAAAGAAAGCACGATTGCCATCACCACCAACACCGCCACTTCACTGCTATCACAATCACAGCATCACAAGCGGCAGGTGTATCACCACCAAAAACACTATTAGCAGCAGCACCACGGCTAAAAAAACTCACCGAAAACGCTGGCTTGAAGTGCCTTTGTATAGTTTGTTGATGGACCCGAGTCTGATACGCTTCTGGCTAAAAAAAAAAATAGCAGTTTCTTCAAAGAGTGCCTACAAGATGTGATTATCATGAAAATCCATTATACCCACTATCACCACAACTACTACCTCCACCGCCGCCACTACAACCACTACCACCATATCTGCTACCTTCACCACTACCACCACAAACACTACTACCACAACTACTACCTTCACCGTCATCACTACAAACACTACCACTCCAACTGCTACCTTCACCACCAATACTACAACCATTGCCACCATAACTACTACCTTCACCACCACCACTACAACCACTACCACCACATCTGCTACCTTCACCGCCACCACTACAACCACTACCACCACAACTACCATCTTCACCGCCATCACTACAACCATTACTACCACCACCTCCTCCCCGTCCCCCTTTTTTTCTCCTTTTTCGCTTCATATCAATTCCCCTCCTTCTCATCTTCATCCTCTTTATCCTCACTTTACATTTTCCCTTGTTTTTCCTCCTATCTCTACCAGTATCACTACCACAACAGCAACATTAGAAGTACCATCACCTCGAACATCACTTTCGCCTCCGTCACCATTAATCGCAACAACACCAAATTTAGAAACAACACTATCATAACTGCTACAGCACCACTAATACAAGCGCAACTATCTCCACCACTACCAGCAACATCGGTAGCAGCATTGCTACAAACATCAATATCACCCTTGCAACCAGCACCAACACACAATCACCACCAGCAGTAGAGCAACAGCAGTAGCAGGACCCCCACCACCAAAAACAACAACTTCTTGTCCTTCTCAACTTTCTCCTTTTTCCTCCTCGCAATACATCTTTTTCTAATATTATTCGTGTTCCCTCTCCTCCTCCTTTTTCTGTTCCAACCTTTGATTTTCTCTCTTCCACCTCATGCTTCTATTCCATCTGATTCTGAATACTCCTCTTCCTTTTTTTAATCCCACTCTCTCTCTCCAACTTCTTTTTTTACCAAAACTTCGCTTTTTATTCATACTTCTGTCTTTCGCCGTTTTTCTCCTATTCTTTTCTTCTTCTTTAGTTTTTCCAAGTACTCTAATTTCCATCTCTCCAAACCCTTCTTCTCCTTCAATATTTATCTTGTCTCCTTCTCATTTTCTTTCTTTGTTCCTACTTCAACCAGCCATTCTCCTTCATTTGGAGGTGGGGGGCTGTTCCAGGATTTAAAAAAAATATTCATTTTAAAGTCTTCAGACATTGTATATTAGATGTTGCCGCAATTTCATGAAGAGGAACGTATTTCAAAATTCGAAACTTCTTTGGAACTGTCTATCTTAACTTATGTTCAACCTCAACGTACATTGACGTAAAAAACAGGCCTATTTACATGTTTACTCTTCAGTAACTCAACTACCAGTGTATGACACAAGTTTTAACACACCTATATTTAGATTTCTGACCTTTTGAAAGGTACGTACATGTTGACAAATACTCACTGAAACGATTGAGTAGTAGTTTCACTTAATCTTTTTTTATTATCTCTGAATTAGGTTCAATACTTGCGGAAAAAAATGTTAAGATAAACAATTTTTATTACAGAGTTCATGCAATATATGATTGTTGTAAAAATCTATTGCAACCACCATCACCGCCACCACTACTACTCCCATTTTGTTATTCTTTGCTCTTTCTCCTCCTTTTCCTCAAGTTCCTTAACATCCTCACCTGTTGCTCTTTTAATTGATTTAAAGAATACTTTCACCAAAGAATAAAAGCAAATTATAATTGTAAAATTTCGAGGCTTTCTGACACAGTATTTATCATTAACTGTTAGTATTATCTTTTGTTAAATTTGAACATCCCAAGACAATATTCTTGCAACGCAGAATTATATAATTTTTGACTGCCTTTTTTAAAAAGAGTTGCTTTTCTCTTATCGATAGAGCATTACTTTATTAGGGTTTCCCATTTACAACGATACACTTGGAGATATATAAATTTTGCTTGTTTCAACTCAAGTCTGTTGTAAGGTTGTGTTTCGGATGAAATGTAATTTCTGTTCAGCTCTGCACTTGATTCTGTCTATTTTATCTACACAATATCTTTTATTCCAGCCCATCTCTTAAATGTCCAATCTCTAGGTTTGTTTTTCTTTTTTCAAAAGCATTCCTCAAAAAGCTAGAAACGTTCCTGCCATTCTTTAATGTAAAAGGCTTCGCCGGGACTTTTGTCCCCTATTTTCTTACAAACTTCTCAACGAAATATATCATTAAAGAAAAATCAGTCTTTCTTAGTGTCCATTCTGGCACATAAAAAGAAATGGTTGAAAAGATGGCTTCTTTTGGGACCAACTGATGTTTAAAAAAATGGCGAAGAAATTATAATCCTCCTTAGAACCAAATTATCGGAGATATATAATCCTATCTTACTCTTGAGATCTTTAAAACAATTTTCGGGCTTTTGTACTTCAACTTCCAGTTTTTTCACAAGATCTACGTTATCAATGGGCAGATTCGATTCATCCGATGGACAGCCATTGTGACATATTGTGACATTTCTTTTAAGGAACTGCTACAGAATAACGTCGAGGTAGGTCATTCATTCTCCTTTTTTTTCCTCCTCCTATTACTTGTACTCGACCTCTTTTTCTGTCTCCCCATCTACCTAAACCTCCTAGTTAATATTAGATATAAATAAAGATATATATTAAAGGTACACATTTAAGAAAAAAAGAAAAAAAATAACTTTGGACCAAGGAACGATATTTGTACTTTCTGGCACCGTTCCTTTGAAATGGGCAACAGAAACTGTGTTGAAGAGGAGATTGGCTCCTAAACAACTATCATATGTAGTAAAATATCTTCACTTTTTTATTTCTTTTTAAAGTTTATTAGTTAAAACATAATTTAATAAGTTGTTTTTCCGAATTTATCTGATACGTTGAAAATAGAAAAGAAAGTTTAGCTTCAGTTATTGCTTCAAAAGCACGCATACTTATTCAAAGTATTAAATGGCTTAACATTTTTTTTAAACATGTGTTGCTCTACGCATCAACCCAACTTCTAGGTTTATTTTACTGTCTTCCGTCCTTATTTAATTCCACAACCAGTCTTTGCAACAAGATTTATTTTGTCGTTTGTGAATGAATAGGATATACTACGAAAAAAAAATTAACCAAAAAAATTCTTACGCATTTCGCCTCGTGATCGCACCCAGTGATCCAGTACTTCTGGAAAAAAAAAAGATAACGAAATTGATGTAGTTTTACTGAAGCATAAATATCAGTAACACAACATTTCTCCCCCTCTCCAGCTAATACTCCATTTCTTATCTTCTTTACCATACCTCTTCTTCTGTTCTTCCTTTCTCAATTCGATGCTGTAATTGGACGTTTCTTGTTTGTTCGTTTGATAGCTTAAAAACTCTATTTTGAGGACAAAAATATTTAGCGATTGAGACATTTAAAAGAAAAAAAAAAAAAACTATTCTCATGCATCACACTGCTCTACTGGAATGTGCAACATCAACATGAATGCAGCTATATGTATGAAAAGATTGACTGCTAGAAACATTATCAATACAATTAGTAAAATAATGCTTATTCTTCTCACTGAAATTACAGCCTAAATCTTTTTTTTTTTTTTTTTTACTTTCGTTAACGTGATAAAATTGGAACTGAGTTATTGCGCTGCCACTGTACCTATCAAAATGTTTTTTTAACTAATAATTGAAAATAATATTTGCAGCGTTTCTTTTAATTTGCTTTTTCATCAAGCATGACAAAATATTTTCTTTTCTATTGTTTACTCCCTAAAACCATTAAGGGCAATGGTGATCATATTTGGTTGCGTAAAATGTGGACTGAACGAAATGCGTATGTATCGATTCCATTTTAGTACTTTTGTTTGGTTTGAAGAAGTGAAGTGCTTTTTGTGACGGTGTGAATTTGTTAAGAATTGGGCATGAGTATAAGATCGTTGTTTATCGTATGATCTGTGCTGGTGATGCGCTTGAGCCATATTATAATTTAGGGCTGTTGAGACTCGCTTTGTTCCATGTTTGACTCTAGGACTTGCCAAGCTTGGGCTACGGAACAGTTTGCTATGGAGAGGCGACGCGTTTATTGGTAAAGTGCTAGTTTTATCGGTTAATTGTTTTATATTTATTTCTAAAAATCAACGCTGCTCATGAATCCTCGCAATCACTCACTATTACAAGATCTACTTCATACACGTAAGGATTCAATATTTCTTGAAAGACATGCAAGGAAAATAAAATACTCACCACTTTTATCTTCAAACAGGGAATTGGGTTTTGCTGGCTCAGCCTGTTGGCCTCCTATGTAATATAAAGAAGTTAATGCAGGTAAAATAATTATTGGAAGACAATATCTGAAAGAAAATTAAATACGAACTTGGAAAATGTAGAGATATGGTTTATGTCAAGAATAACTTAGTGTTGTTAAGTTATAGATTTACTTGAACACTGCCTATGATATAGAATTCTTTTGAATAGAGTAAAGAACAGAAATCATCAAGTCTTGCCCAGAATTGAACGAAACGTCTATCGATTTGAATCAAGAACGCTTTCTGAACAGCAACTTAACTTGCAGGATTTTTGTCAATCTACAAGCTCTCTAAAAGCCGCAGATGATGTCTCAGACATCTCTGAAAGCTCTCTCAACAATATCATAGCGCTCTCTTTTATACACTGCCTACGGCTTTCTAGAAAATACTGTCTATGCATCAACAGGCTTAGCAGGTTAATAAATACAAAAAAATCTTTAAAAGGGTATTATTTACAATTATTCAATGAAGAGTAGCTAATATATTAACCAATCAAAAACTCTCATTTATTTTCCCCTTTACACATGAACAAAACACGTCTACTTTATCACCAACATACGATCTAACAACTTGATACAAACAATGTTCTTACATCTTCGAGAACCTTCTAGAAATCCCTAGATCTAAACAGAAAACAAAGCTAAAACATAAGAGCCATGTTAAACTAAAATAGGCTTAGCTGGGCCGGATAATAATAAACAAGGCTAGAGAATAAGGTCAGTCATTCCAAGTCTAAATCAAGATCGGTCCTCATAAAAAAAAAAAAAAAGCATAGGGACAATTAATTCAAACTATATTGAAAAAAGTAGCTGCATTTTCAAGGACACATTATTTTGCCGACGCGAGGGTTACAAACATTTAACAATCACTGAAAAGACCAAAGGTAAATGTAGGAGAGGCAGACAGAGAATATGTTTTATTGAAATGTTTAACTTTTTACTAGAATACCAGACTCTGTTTTTGCTAATTCATTGAAATGTATCTTTGTCCATTGCTATTCTTTCACTTATTTAACTAAAATTTGAATTTTATAACTTGTTTGATTTGTTCACCTTTGCTAACGAGATTGCACTTGGGATCAGAGAATTTATTGAGATGACCATGCATATCGTTTTCTTTACATTCAAAGACAGGCCCTTTCTTTTGCTCTCTAAAACTACAGTATCTAGAAGGTTTTGGAGTTGTTCGCCAGATTCTGCTATTAAAACTGTATCATCTGAATACCGGAGATTATTAATATTGTATGGAATTTATCTTTGGCTTTAGCTATTCTTTGTCTTATTTCACTTGTGCATTTGCTATCTGGTGTGATCAGGAACTTAGATATTTGAATTTTGGAGTAGTTTTGAATTAATTCGCCAGATTTTGCTATTAAGACTATCATCTGCATACCTAAGATTATTAAGATTATCTCCATTTATTTTTAAGTCTGAAATACCATCAAGATTCCTTAAGATTATTTCACTACGTAGGGTTAAAAGATCAGAAGACATTACATATCCCTGCCTTTTTATGGATTTGAAATCGTTATATTTTCCTTCAATTCTTACAGATGCAGTTTGATCCCAGCATGATTTTCTGGTTACTCTCAGATCTTTCTCATCGATGTCTAATGTTTCTAGCATACGAAGCAAATTTCCATGTTTTACTTTGTCAAAGGCCTTAGAATAATCAATAAAACAGAGGTAGACAGGGTCAAAAGAAGTTATAGGTTGGTTTATGATTACTTTGTGTCTGAAACAAGTAATGGGGACGAGGAAGCTCAACACAGGATAAAGCGCCATACTTAGACCTAGATGTATCTTCAAATATTACCCGAAAATTTAAATACCATTTTCTCAAAATAATGTTTTTATACTTCTCGACACAAAAAATCAACATAGCTTCAAAAGTTATTGAGATTTTTCAATAATTTAAAAAGCAAAATGGTCGTGAAACATTCCTCTTCCAATAAATGTAACGTTAAGGTCAAAATTTTGCCATCTGGGTCCTTTTCTGTAAAGAGCCTCACATTTAAAAAGCCCACAAATGGAGACTTTACATGTCCTAAAAAAATCTTTTAATTCTGAGAAAGTCGTCGTCTATTTCAACGATGTATCTTAGTATTCAATAACTTACCCCNCCCCCCCCCCCCCCCCCCCCCGTGCAGGGTAAGTCTTGGATGAGAATTAAGGGTAGCTTGTTGCTCTTACTAATCTAGAATTATTAACACAGGTATACTAAGACTAAAACTGATTTTTCAACCGAAAAAATATTATTTTTATCTTTGCAATGGCCATCATGTTAGAAGCAACCAACAAACTGCTCTTGCAATTAGATCTCTCAACTACCAACGATTTTAATCAATTGCTATTGAATTTTAAGACTGCGTTCTGGAGATACTGAAATGAATGGAAAAAAAAATACAATATTGCCTTTGAAATATTTCGCTTGATTTAAGCCGAGCCTCCGTTAAAATTGAATAATGATGTTTGTTCTTTAAATGGGTTTATAATCGAAAAATTGATTGTTTTTAACATAAATCTACTAGAGGTTCTTGAAACCTACTTACAAGTTATGAATTAATATACATCATTTTTGTAGTTTCTGCTTATAGTTTAATTTACCTTAATTCAAGACAGCCAGTTAGTTTCGCTGTAATCGCTATTACTGAAATGTTTTGTAAGTTACCGAAAAGAAGGCTTAAAAATATTCAAGCCAAATTCTTCTTGTAGACAATTATTGTCTCAGCCATTCGAAACTATTAAATTGATTGAGAGTCCGCAACTTGAACTTGTGAAGAAGACGACAATTTGCAGGCCAAAAGAATAATCATGCTTTAGCTGGTCTTATATAAATTAAAAAATAACTCTCAAATATTATGTTAGATTAAAAAAATATGAGGGGCTTCAAAATATGTAATGAACTTCAAAATTTTGAACTACGAAATAGACGGGCATGTGTATGAATTGTACATATAAGAATTGTCTATTTGGTCGTATATGGAAAATTTCACGAAGATATTCTTTAGATTACAAATGGGTAAAAGTGGTTGGGAACAAACAAACTTAACAAAAGCATAAAATGATTTTCAAAGGTCTTTTTGACAGTAGAAAAAGATAGATTTTAAAAGAATCCTTATAAAAAAAAATTGAAATATCAAGAAACAAGATCTGTAATTTTTCTTAAACAGAATGTTTTCAAAAGAAATATCTTAAACCTTTCCTGTGGCATAAAAAACAGATGATGGTAGAAATCCCTTAATCCATACCATTGCAAGTTACACCGTGTAAAGAGGTTTGACTATATTTAAGAAAAGCACTTGCAATATTGTGAAGATAGGTTTTATTTCCAGATTTGCAGACAATAATTCAAAGATCCAGCATGACTGATTACCATTGACCACTTTGAACTTTAGTTACGCAATAACGAAAATATAAACCAGTTTTCCTAGGTAAACCAAATTGCAACAAAATTTTGAAGAAAAAATAAATTTTGACTATAGAAATGTGGCTCTGAGATCTCTCAGGCTTGTAGTTTTGCACAATATCTTGTTCAGGAAAACCCAAATACTTACCATCTTTTGTGGGCTTGTCGACTACAGTAATTCCTTCTACACCAAACTGACCAAAAGTGTCCTTGTGTTCCTCAAACAGATCCTTTAGTTGGTGAGCGTGCTGCTCAGAAATCATAAATATCAAGTTCAAACTTCCTTGTTCCACGCCGACCAGGAATATGAACTTCTGTAAAGAGCATCATCACAAGAATTTGATTTTTTGACATCTACGTAGATAGTTTTCTTTTTTTTTTTTTAAATTAATTTTGTGTATAATGTGATCTGGTTTCTTTAAGGCCTAACACTATACTGAATTTGAACGTGTTTTAGTAATCTGGAAAAATCTAAAACATGTTTGTTTCAAGGAAAAGACCAAGCTTTAAATTTTAATTTGCTTATGTTTCATAGATTGAAAAAAAAAGGGTTTGTATCTGATTTCAAAGGTCATTGCTATTTATAATGTATGCTATTTTATAATATGCCTTGGTGCCAGTCAACTACGCCTAAACAGTTTCTGAACTGAAATTTTAACGACGAGATATGTTTTGAAATTTGCCCTCTCTGTCCGAAGAATGCGGCATCATCATGGTAAGCATAGTTGAAAGATCTTTTGAAGTAACATTTTTTTTAAATCATGGCGCAAACGTTAGACTTTTTTCAGAAGGCCATATGTAAATGAATATAAATGGTAGAAGTCCGAGGTTTCATTCACAAACAGTAATTATTATGAGTGTTATTAAATTACATTTTTATATTACATGATGAAAACTTTTATTTTGTTTATGGAAATAGGTTAATGAAATTTTGGAAAAGAAAAAAAATTCCCATAATTTTTGTACATTATGAAATCTCCATGAAAGACGTGGCTTGATCGATCTCTCACGTACAACAGTTGCTTAACCTAACCAATGATAAACAATAGGTTTCAATTCTATTTTTTTACGTTTCAATATTCAAAGAACATTGAAAGAGGGTTGAAGTTTCTTTAAAAGAAAAACACTAGATTTCCATACCTTTAATAGTAATGGGCACACTGAATTAACAGGTTTATGAACATGAAAACTTTCTACACGAACTCTATTTTGATGAAGAGCCGTAAAAAAAAAAATCTTGTTGTTGGCGTTATAAGTTATGTACCGGTGATAAGCGTGTATGTATGTATGCATATATATATAAGCGTGTATGTATGTATGCATATATATATATATATATATATATATATATATATATATATATATATATGCATACATACATACACGCTTATCACCGGTACATAACTTATAACGCCAACAACAAGATTTTGTGTGTGTGTGTGTGTGTTGCAAGAGAACAGCTATAACGTTTGCAAAATAGAAAATAAATTCCTGATTTTCCACACCGATGCTTTTTAAACTTACGAAAGTTACGGAGTTTCGTTCTTGTTTTCTTTTTTAAATTAAAAAAAAAAATCTCGCCAGTTTTCAGCGCTTTAAAATAAATTGTCATAATAAAATTTGTATTTGACAAACAGTCGGGCTTATAACTTGTGACAAACGAGTGTATGACTGTGAACATGAAAGAATAAAAGAGTGCAGAAGTTGATTTATAGACTTACGAAAGTCTTCATACGTTCGTGTGATTTTCACCAGTTTACATGTCAGCTTTTCAGGAGGCTATGAGATGAAACATACCAAACCGCCCAATCTTCACATGAGTGTGAAAAGTGTTGCTGAATGACAGGGAAGGTTGCGATACTGCTTTTCTTTTGGCTGCCGGCCGCTGGGAGTCGACCACCTCTGCCATTTGAAAGGCAGCATCGCATATATTACATTATGTAACCCACACATGATCAAACACCGCCAGATTGCATAAGTATTGCAGTTTCATTGGTCAATATCTTCATGTCAAAGATACTGAGGAGACCAGTCATTTTTAAGCAGCAGACCGTAAAAGGATTTTTTCATGATTTTGGAAAAAGCTGTACGACAGGTAGGCATGACGATACTGCTCTTAATTGGCTGCGCAAGAATTATATCGTAATGTCGCAATGTTTGACTTGCATTGATTTGCAAACTTTAGAAAACCTTCACAAAGATGCAGTAAGAAAAGATATTAACTTTTATCGAGAACACTCCAAGTTTCATGGTTTGGCCCCATTTTCTCCAACAATCCCTTACTTCTGGTCTATCTCACCTGTGGCTCATTGAGCAGACGCGATACATAGGCCCTCAAATCGTCCAGTTTTGAGCGCTCAAAACGTTCCAGGTTTCCCGCCACATGAAAGCGAGCATGAATGAAGCCATTAGCTGTGCAACACAGAAAGAGAAAATAATGTTGTAGCCACCTTACAACCCTGATGGTTGGTATAAAAACCTAAAAAGAAATATCCTCTACAGAATTTCATTTCTGTGATGGCTACGCTATGCTTATTTCTGCTAACTGCATTCGCTTAGTGAAAAATTATTTCATTTGGACTTCCGTTTGATAAAGTGTTGTCTTTATTCACTATAGTGCAAACGGAGATAACCAAATATTTCCATTTATATTGCAAATACTTGCGAATTGTTTCCCGAGTCCAATTTTTCGGGGGTCTCAAGGTGAAAATGTGAAAATTTTGACTTCGCATTCATAAGCAACGGAGCAGAGTTAGTAAAAAAAAATATACCAAATATTATTTATTTAATCGTTTTTTTTTTTATAACAGTTGATCCCGCTCTATTTGTTTTTCTTTTTGCTTCATTCAAACCTTCTTTTTGCTCTTTCCTAAATGGGTTACTTGGTGGCGCAAGTGGTATGACGTGCGTTTTGAAATATGCAGGGAACTTTTGTAATTAATTCATTCCTCACTTGTGGCATCCGGCGGGAAAAGGTGGGGTGTTACCTATAGCTTTATACTGCATTTTCTGGCTTGGGAAAAAAGACTTGAAATAACTTTTTTTAAAACGTTTAAGAAAAAAATATTTTACATTTTATGGGAATACTTATCTTTATAAAATATTTACTTTTATGCGCTTCATGTTCTCAGATGCCTTCCTTAAAAGTTGTTAAGGTTGTTATTGTTTTTTTTCTTACTTTTGTCACCGTTTTTTTCATTATATCTCAGCCAACTCGTCAAAGAACAAAATGTCCAGGTTTTATCTTCTGACAAACAGAGCAGTTTGCAATACCTGTCGGCGCCAAAAGCTGGTTTCTCTCATCGCCTTTCCTCTTCCCTTACAGCAATACCCTATGACATAACGGTTTGTTTTTCTAAAGAGACCCAATTTGTCTCTAATTGTAATCAAATTTTACGTACAGAGAAAACACACATGTCACCGTTCCCATAGAAGCGAAAAGACATGCAGAAAAAACCGTGCAGTATGCACTGAATCTACACTGCTTTTATTATACGGGCCATGAGTACTGGAAATAATTTTTGTAATCAAGCATTAAAAATTGAACATGGAATTATAGGTCATCGAAACTATTAAAAAAAAAAAAACAAGAAAAAATGAAGATTTAAGGAATATAAACTTTAGGCAGGGGCCACCTGTCATTTCAAATAAATAATGTAAATGCACAGGGTTTTTTTTTTCTGATTTTCTTTTTTTTTTTTTTGCAATACACTGATTTAAACCAAGACTTAAATAATGATATTTAGCAAACAATGTCTCTGTTTTGGGACACCATCGTGTGATGTGTTTACGCTCTATTTGATCCCGAATGATGTACTTGGATGATATTTATTTGTATGTGAAGCATCCTGTAAAGATCGGTGACAGAAAGGTAGTGATCAAATGACATTACATCTAAGCGAAGTAACAATTATATATTCTTGCTTTCATCATAAATAGCATCATTCAAATAAAAAAGAAACGTCACTGACTTGCCGAACAGTTCCAGCTTAAAGATAAAGAGGGCAGAAGGTAGTAACATTAGATAACATAAGAGCATTTTATGATAACTTGAGTAAACAATAATATTTAGTCACTGCAACAAATGGATAAATCGCAACCCGAGTTGTCATTAAAGTTTAATGAGATGATAAATTCTTGCAGGTAATATCTTCTTCACTAACACACTAATTTTATTATTCCTCTTTTGCGCTTATTTTAAAGTGATACCATTTAAGCATGTTTTGAATAGTATTTTTCTGTTTGAAAGAAAAAAAAATGTCTTTCTTGTTGAGTTTGTAACAAGTTTGTGCTTCGTTTTTCGCATTCTACGCCGAAATTATTTGGGAAGTTGTGATTACTTTCTTTTTTTACCATTCGAAGCTGGCTTTAATAAGTCTAGTGTTTACTGAGTTAAGAAAGTTTGTTATGAAAACCAATTGTTTTCTGGATATCTTTTTTTAAAGAATACTCCGTCACATTTTATTATTCCATTACATTATGTAATTTTCAAGATATTTTTTATTGCTAACACACTAGAGCCGATGTATATGAAAAAAGGATTTTGAATTTATAAGGACATTGAATTGCTGATGTTGACAGGATAGATCGGTGTTGAATTGAATTGCAGCCAGTAGATTATAGTCTATTACTATAAAAAGATGTTATGATTTTGTGAGCATAGGGGTAAAGTATTGCCAAGTGGCACAAGGTTTTTTTCTTAGCCGTGACCAATCATTGTTTTATCTGCTGTTTCGCCAAGTTAGTAAACTTTTCTTCGAATTCCGACAGATCTAGCGTTACTTAAGTCCTATTGACTATTTACGACAGCCTTAGCCCAATTTTTTGCTGTGTTAAATTTCAATTCAAATCTAATGCAGCCTTTTTGGTGATACAGGTGGAACAATTTATAAAATTCCTAATTGGTACTATAAATATCAAATATTGTAAATGTAAGAAAAAAAAAAGCGATCGGGATCTATGATGATAAATTATTATGCAATTATGTTTTTGAACATTGAGACGAATCCAATCTAAAATGTTATTTTGTTCAAACACTTTACTTATAATTGGATACGCATGTCTTGGCATTACTTTAATGTAGATAAAAATTGCCGCAGTGAAAAAAACAAAAATACTTATAAAACTAAGTTAATTTTTTAGTATCTTCAATGTAAAGTTTAAAAGCCTTTCTTCAAAAAAGAGATACGGAAGCTCTACTGTTGTTTGTAGGATCTAAACTAACTGCTAGCTTCCTTGCTCACACGGACTTGGCCATTTGATCATGAACAAGATAAAGAAAGAGAAGACAAGTCTTACTCTTAGTCAAATCTTTAAAAGCTACGATTATGTTAAACCTACCTGGCTGGTCAGGTGCCTCATAAAAGTAAAGAGTATTGCCCAGTGTTTTTGCGTATTCCTCGACAATTTTTAGAAGGTCTTTTCTCTCAAGACACCTCAAGAGTTCCTGCCGAATTTGTAAAAGTTCGCAATGTCATTCTTTAAAACCACATTAGTAAGGTAAGTGCCTTAGTAAACAACAATCACAAAAACGAAGAAATAAACAAAGAAAAGAAAAAGAAAATCATTTGGAGATCATATGTGCCTTCTCTGTCAATGACTGCTGGGAATTGAAACTTAGCCATCGGACAAACGGAGGCGAAATATTAAGTATAATAATATAAGTATTTGAAAGCGATCTTTAACACACAAACAGAGAAATATTATTGTCGTTAGCATTATTATTATTATTATGATTATGATTATGATTATTATTATTATTATTATTATTA
>BLXT01004960.1:486251-504617 GCA_019648995.1 Plakobranchus ocellatus
TGGGGGTTGACCACCCTACTAATAACCTTTTTCTTTTTCTCAGCAAGTGAAAAGTTCAAGTCTATCTGGCATTCTTCCAAAGAAGAAAAAGCGGAAGGGGGGAAAAGGAGGGGGAAAAGGGGGCTATAATTACTTGCTAATTATCAGAATTTGTTGAAGTACAAGATTGCTGATTGTTTCTTTCATCTGAAGCAAGGAGAATTAAGAAACGCAATAATGACGCATATTTGAAGATACCGATTTCTGTTTTAATTTTTTTTTGAAAATCCAAATAAAATAAATAGTGGTTGAAAACGCTCTTGCTCAAGACAGGATTCTCCACCCTCGGTATAAAAAAATGTAAGCAGGCAGCGTTCTGAAACGTACACTCACAATACGGTGAACCTGGTGATAAGCAGATCTTCCAGAGTCGTCATAATGGTAACGAGTTTTTTGGCAGGACACTATACGCTGTCCTGCACCCTTGTTTGAACTGGCTTGAGTGCGCAAAATCCGTACCCCAGTCCGTAGGGCCTACAGGTTCCAGTGAGTTTAATGTCTTAAAGCATGTTTTTTTTTTTTAATTTAATATGGCTCTCACAATTAAGCCTTTGGCCAAAGAAGACCCCTAAAATTTAGCCTTGTCAGTTTGGATGGTCGTGTGGGTGAAGGGCAAAACTGATTAAATTCTTTGTCTAAGGAATTGTTCATAAATGGTCTTTGAAACCGAACCTTTTCAACTGTTCTTGGTGACCAATCTCTTTACATTATTAAAACAAAATGAAACAGTGCGCACGAGGTGCTACAAATGTTTACTTTCAGCATAGATGGCAAAAAAAGAGATTTTAGTTTATTTAGTTTTACATCACGCAGAATAGGAGACAGAATGCAGCATGCCGAACACCGTTTTTATGTAGGTGGGAGGTTCAAAAAAGTGTGGAGCGTTTTGACTTTGAAATATCGATCGGTAAGAATAACTTTGTGGTAATGATGGGTGTTGAACGATGGTTTTTGTTTTTGTATTTTGTTTTCCGCATAGAATATAAGTGATATGATTAACCTGGCCAAGATTGTGTGCGGTGAAGTATGACCTTTAGCTGACTTAACTTGCACAATTATTTTGACTTAAGTTTGAATTAAAAAGTATATAAAATCACAAATATAATTTAGGTACATTTTAAAGATCTTACAAAGAAATTTACAACACTTATTCTTGCTGAAGTGATGTATTTGCCAAGCAGATGTACGTTATGCATAAAAGAGCATACATATATATATATAAGAACAAAAATTTGTGCAGCATACACTAAAAATTAGGAAATTATTATTATTATGATAATTGTCACTATCAGAACATCAGGTCAATCTCACTGCAAAGCAATACTAAATTATAAGATTTACTTGAATAACACTTTATCACTTTTTTTACCCCCCCCCCCCGAATCCGGCCTTGTATTCAAATACACATTTATGGCGTATACTTTACTGACAAGTGATTGAAATTCGATCTTTAAGCTTATTTGACATGATTGAAGCGCTGAGAACTCTTTTCTGGCTAGTGGCAGAACATAGAGAGGCTTTTAACTAACAAAGAGGTTACCAAAACTCTGTCCTTATATTTTTTTCACATCAATTTAACGTGAAACTGGAGTTTAGAGCCACAGTATCGTTAGTTCCCCATGAGTCTGCGGAGCTTGGTAAAGCAGCAAAAGCTTGTTTATAGTTTGTGTAGGCTTGCATGAAGATTGTGCTTCAAATAGTGTGTGTTAAATTCTAAAGTTAGTATTGCAATTTCTTTTTTCTACTTCTTTATTCCAGATTTTGCGTTGACATTAAAGTAGTAGATTTGCAGAGCCTATCTAATTAATTCTGAACTATCTGAAATTTTTTGTACCCTTCTCCTAGGAGAATTCACTCAGTGGCATAACAACCGTCCACTCCATTTGTAATTGCTTCGACTCGAGACCCTGAAGAACAACTATGCTGCATAATTATAATTTAAACACTGAGTAATAAAGACAAGTTTTGATTCATCCAGGTCTACCGCTATTGTCTTATAACTATTCAAATGGTATAAAGAGTTAAACGGATTCAACTATAATTTGAACTGGTCGGATCTGTGTGTCATCAAGAATTGTTGGAGCAGCTAATGTATATATGAGCTGTGTATATTGAGCTGTTGGGGTAAGGGAGAACAAAGAAGCTTAGTGCATCCAGGGGAACATTCCAGCGATGACTTCTTTTTTCAATGACCCTAACCTGGTTCGTCACGTAATTCAGCCAAAATGGGACACAGATGTAAACAAAGCTGAATTTCCGTTATATCTAGACTTATAATCCGTACAGAGTTCGGAGTCTTAGAATTTCATTATAGAGCCATATTAACATTTGAAAACTGCAGAGTGATTTGGCTTATTTTTCTGAAGTTACACATGGCAGAATGGATTTCAAATTTAAAAAGACATAAGAATTGGAAATAGGCCTGGCGAGCTCATATAGAAGCAAAGCAAACATTCTTTTCACACATAATCACATGAAATTTACATTAGATTAAAGTTTATCGAAAAGTTCCTTTCAATAGAGATTTTAATTTTCTGTTATATCATGTTGGAAAAAAATGGCAAGTGAGAAAAAAGTGACTGTTTCAAAATTCACAGCGACGAAAATGTGTCGGCGGCTTAAAAATATTGTTACTGACAGCGCCAGCTAATGCTTGTTCCTGGCTGCTAGATACTCGTTTGCATAAATGAATCCCTGTTTAATCGCAAATATTTTTAGTCTCGATCGGACGACAAAAAGTGAAAAAAAATCCTAACGTTTACGGGAAATTAAGGCAGAATTTGAGCATTTTATTTTTTCAAATATGAGAATCAAATTAGCTGTTCGAAAACTTATTCAATTTTTTTTTATAAAGGAAAAACAATTTACGAGATCGTCACGGTGTAAATATAACGCCAACAGAAAACAACGACCTTGACGTTTCCTGGCTATTTCAGTCTCGCCCTGAACATGTATAGTGTATGCAATGGCGAATCTAGCTGACGATCAACTTGAGTAGGCGATGTAGCCTTTTGCCCACTCACCACTCATAATGGTCACATTGATCAACAAACCTTCACCAATAAATAAGTTTACGCTTTGTTTGAAATAGTTGTATGTTATGGCAAGACTGGGACAATCCTGGTACAGGCCCACCTGCTTCTAGATCTACCTTCACAAGCCACTGACGAAATGAGGCGGCAGTAAGCCAAATTATTTAGCACAAAATTTATACAATTTCACGCCCACGACCTCTTCATTTCATTGGCAGCACGTAAAGGTAGATATAGAAGTCCATGGGCCTGTCCCTGGATTATCGCAGACTAATTTTGGGTCCAAATGAAACGTAAATACACTGGGAAGACAATCGGATCTATGACCCTTGTTTACATCCAAGCCCCATCTCCGCGTTGATGCAATTGCGTCATCATCCAAGGTCGCGACCGAGTAAATATTTCAAAAAGCCTGTGTGTTTCCCCGCTTGAGGATACTTTGCTTATTGAGTAGAGACTGCTGCGCAAGCAATTCAGCCGCAGTCGTAGTGGAGAGAACATTTTTTTTCAGCCAAATGTCCCTGTCATCTAAGGTAATGAACTTTACAACTGGATGTTAAGAAGTGAATGAATTTCTAGACTATGTTGTACTACATTTAAGGACGCTTTGTATTTCTTACCTTTTTTGTAGATATATCTAAATCTATTTGTAATAAATCTGAAGGTCTTGGTTATCCCCTGAATTCAAAGTTTTTGATCTTTAGTTGGTTACTAGTAGGAGTTCGTCCCTTCCCTTTCCTCTGTTTTAATTATATGACGTTATCATATCTACAATGGAGCAAATAGAAATTATTAAAGAACCGTCTCTCTTATATGTCAAAAGTAGCTGCGCTATTCTAGATCAGGTTGTGGACTAAAAGGAAACAGGTAACAGTTGAATTATTTTAATTAGCCAGAGATCTTGCAAGTATTTTTTTTTATCTTAAAGTAAATAGTACTTGAAAAGTAACAAAATAAATGAACAAAATCTATAGATCTAGATCTTAATTATGCAACTGTCTTTTACGATATTTAATTATGTAAGTTAATTATAATGTGCTCAAACAACACTGCGCTCACAGTGCTCAGGGTCAGTGCAAAAGTTCCAATGTCCTAAACTGGTCTCAAGATTTTCTAAAAAAAAAAAAAAATTAAATATTAAATAATTAAATTTATAATCAAAAATAATTTTTGCGCATCAGAGACGCCGCGACTGGCTTTGGCCTTAGTCAACAATAAATATGATTTAACATGGACGTGACACATTTAGATTCATTTGATCGCCAAGGCAGCGTTGAAACAAATTCGGCAATTTCTCTCCTTCGGCTGAGGACTACTATAAAAGAGCACACATAAGAATCAGTTTCTGAGCCTTCAAGCAAAGGCCAAGCCCACACTGTGTTGTATGTGGTTCAACCATTGTTTACAGACAAAAATATCGGCTTGTTCGATTTTTCTCTGGAGTGTTACAGCGCTTCGTGTTTTTAAAAATCTCTCTTTGTGAATTAATCAGTTTTTTTACCATATCGTTATACATGCAGCATTAGCTTACTTAGTATTTACGCTTGTTTTAAATGTGAAAGAACCTGCATTTATTAGTACTTGAAAGCTTTGAATTGGTGGTTAAACTTACTTTACAATAGTGGAAGAATGAAAAGATGACGTCTAGATCTACAGTCTACAAATTTACAGACAAAGGAATGAAGATTATCTAAAGTCAATTTGACACGATTGTTTGTAGAACCTGGTACATGCCTAGCTATATAGGCTAGCCTAGATCTGGACATGTCAGTTACTTCTGGGCTTTCTTAAATTGTGTCACAGTTAAATTATGTTTAGATCCAGACGTAGAGCACATCTATTTCTGAATTAAACTTAAAAGTTTGTGATGGTGTAGTGATAATATTTTCCCTTCTAATGTAAGGCCTATATCTAGTCTAGATCTAGCTCTATCTTCTATGAACATGATTAATTTCAAACTTTAAAAATTTAAAGCCCCATTTATTTTACACATACGATAATTTGATATAATATAATATAATTAAACACAACTCATTTCACTCCCTTTTAGATATGATCAAATTTCTGATCCGTTCAACGATGGTATTTAAAGACTAATACAATTTCAGTCCACTCCAGGACTCATTTAAAACGTAACTTGTTTTTAGCCCGTTCCATGACTGCCTCTTAAAAGTGGTTTTACTTTCAGTCCCGTTCCAGGACTGCCCCTGTAAAATTCAATAACGAGAGGAATTATTAATACAACATTTATTAAATTCTCATTTCTGTATTTCAAACTCATAATTCAACATAATTTCTAATATTTAACGAAAATACATATCGTTAACTCTTAAACACTTAGATTTACAATCCATTAATATTTCAAGCATTTTAATGCTCATATATAAATGTATATTTAATTCATATAACGTTTCAACATTTAATCGTTTTTAATATTCGTTAATTTTGTCCATTTAATTATCCGATCACTCTGACAAGCCAATATCGGCAAATATCTGCTAACCAAAACACACTATCGGTTAATTAAATTTACTATTAGATCATAGCCCACAGGGCTGAAGCATAGACAATGCGTTCAAATATAGACAATATTTTACATACCCGATTAACAGCTGTCTATACTTCAACAATTTGGAGACCTTTCTTTAAAGGCGTTTGGATTGCAACTGAAGCTAAAACGCGACCCTAGCCTACCCAACAACATTAAAGTAAAAGTTATGACTAAACAACTCAGGGTATCTTCACGGCAAATGTCCTTTGTTTCATTTTTGTCCTTCCATTTTAACCCTTGATCTAAGTATGCAAAGATTTAACTGCAAATGATACACGAACTAAGTGGTTAAGGAGGCCGTGGATCGTGTCAATCATCATCATCATCATCATCATCATCATCATCATCATCATCATCAGCATCATCATCATCATTACCATCATCACCACCATCATTCACCAGCTCCATCAGTATTATCACCAGCATCTGCACTACCACCACTAGGCCTTGTGCGCACTAGCGATCATCTTCACCAGATACCCCAGACTAGACCTAGATCTGCACTTCATAATTATCAACATGCATGCTCTGTTTGTTATTTATTAAATGGTTTCTTTTTATTTTTATTAAATAGCTTTTCCATCAAGTTTGATTAGATCCAAGCCTTGACATTATTTGATTCAGCGTTATGTACTTACATTACCATGTGGAGAAATGGCTCCATCTAAATGTAACTGGTTATGACATTCAAAAAGGACAAGGAAAGTTATCACCACCATCCACCAACTACATCATTATCGTCAGCAGCAGCACCACTACTACCATTAGCCATCATCATCATCATCATCATCTTTGCCGTCACCTTTTTCACCAACTGCATCATTATCGTCAGTAGCAGCACCCATACTACCACGAGCCATCATCTTCATCATCATCTTCATCACCAGTATCTTCATCATTATCATCAACATTACCGCCATACTTAAATTAGACCTAGATCTAAATCTCTACACTCCAAATTGTCAATGTGTGTGTTCTGTTTGTTTTAAATAAAATGTTTTTTTTTCATCCAATGTGTTTTAATCCATGTTTTGATATTTGATGCAGATTATTAACTTACATATCATTGGAGAAACTTTCCTATCTATCTATCTATCTATCTATTCTATCCATCTATCTATCTATCTATCTTTGCTCTCTTTCTCTCTCCCCCATCCCCCCACTCAATCTCTCCCTTTCTCTACTCTCTCTCTCTCTACCTCCCACACACTCTCTCACACTGATACACACACACTCACAATTTCTCTCTTTTGTCTAATCATTAGGAGTATTTTAGATTGACGCTTTTGCATTTAAACACCTTAGGTTTTCATTATTTCTTCTCTACAATAACCTTTCTTCATCATTCATTCTCCTCCTCTCCCCCTCCCATTCTAGCACTGCTCTTGCTGTTTATCATTTTCAGTTTTGTCAACATCTTAATTTGATTTGATTGGGGCCAGGAACGCTTTACTATTCTTCTGGTATGTAAATTTTGTAAATTTGCATGCCACAAGTCACACTAGACCACTAAATTTTAGTAGGACAAGTGTCATGTAACACTGTGTTAAAAGACTAACAAAAATGCTCCGCAAAACTACATATAGCAGTTAATCTTTTCTGTTACGATTTCGCTTTAAACAGGCTGCTCTGTAGTTACATGGTTGAAATATTTTTTTATTATGTTGTTCACACAAAACTTTCACTTATTTTAAAAACCATATTTGAAGGGATTGCAACAGATATGCCTTTTATTGCTTAATATAATGCTAGCATGGCTTTTACCTTGTACTGTATTTAAAGGTTCCACTGTTAGGTTTGGGAAACTAACGGCGTAATAAATGTTTACTTGTAGATTACATTTTTATTCTTGTGGAACCAGCACTGCCCCTGGAGTACTTTGATAAAAATAACATGGGCACAGTAGAGGAAAGAATAGCTTTTGCTAGCCAAGGCTGAACATAGGCCACACATGTCTTTCCTTGCCTTCGGCATAGTTTTACACACATACACACCCACAAGCACCCACAAACAACTTTTTGACAATACCAGCACACAATTCGAAACTATCAACCTTAACTGACGCCCGAGACCTCGACTACAAAATAAATTTGATTGACAATTAATGTTAAGGCGTCTAAAGTAATATTAGGACTGATCTAATCAATTTGTAACTATCGGTGAATAGGCCTATTCTTAAAATTTATTAAAAATAATGCATCCTCCTTAAACTGAAAATTGGTCAGAGACAGAATGAGCTTGGAATAGTCCAAAATAATAATAAATCTTCGACTTGTGCTTTTACAGAGATTTTAAACCTGGTGTTTATATTATAATTAACAAAGTCAAAATAGCTTAGAACTCTACCTCTCGTTCGCATCTATTAGCAGCAGAAGCGTAGCAGCATTGAAGTAGTAGTAGTAGTAGTAGTAGTAGTAGTAGTAGTAGAAGTATAGTAGTAGTAGTAGTAGTAGTAGTAGTAGTAGTAGTAGTAGTAGTAGTAGTAGTAGTAGTTGTTGTTGTTGTTCTTGTTGTTGGTTTTGTTGTTTTGTAGTGGTGGTGGTGGCAGTCGTGGTGGCAGTGGTGGTGGTAATGTAGTACTAATAGCAGTGTTTCGTTTTGCCGACAAACTTTCTTCAGGCCTCAGCTTGGGCTATGCTGCTCACATAAATGTGCTTGCAAATACATTTATCAAGTCGTTTATAAAAGATGTTACTTAAAAATGTCTTTTAATTTTTTTAAAAGGTCTTTTTAATTCCTAAGTTCACTTGTTCTTTCAATTCAGAATATTCTTGCACTTTCCGTATTAAAGCCATCAATGGAAGCTTACATAAATGGCACTAAGTGGAATTTTTTTATTCAGTATCACAAGCAATTGCTAACTTATATCCAGCATATTCCATTGAATTTTAGTTTTAGTTTGTTAACATAGAGTCTATGAAAAGATTATAAATGAATATGCAGGCCTGACATTTTGAAAGCATTGAAGGATCTGTAAGAAAATCGGTTTATGTCGTTTTTTCTTATTCGGGAATAATAAGTCGTTTTCAGTTGATTCATAACTTCAGAGCAAGACTTACACACAAAATTTTATAAAAACGTTTTTTGAAACACACACACACACACATACACACTCAACCCCTCATTTTTTCAGGTCTTTTAAAAGATTACATCTTTTATTGGCTTAATCCAAATTAAGCGTTTGGATTAAAAAGAAAAAAACAAACAATACACACAAGCCAAATAAACTCAATTTATTGTGTACTTCGGCGACCTAGAAATTTGTGGCACCAGTCACCAGCTCATATTGATGAAAATTCTTTAAGGTTCGGTCAATTGTTGAAAAATTTTGTTTATGACCCATTGTAAAGTTTATCAATGGCCTGCAGCTGCATTTATCAAAGCAGCATGGTAGTCGTTATTCGGAAGACAATTGCAAAAAGTAATGCGCATGCAAACAAAGCCAATTTTTGCAGCCAAGTATTCTACTATAAAATGACAAAGTAGTAGCAATGCCTGATACGGGCCTCAGATAGGACATAGGGCACACCGTATAACGCGAAACGCCAAATGGATACAAAACAAGAAATATCCTGAATTTCATAGCATCGGTGTGAGGACAAACGTATAGCACTTAACGCGAAAACTCAGTCTCTAATCTTAGAAAGTTCATCATTTAAAAGTTCCCATTCTTTTGCCTTAATTCTAGTTCTTTTTTTTTTATTGTAGAATAAGATAATAGGAAAGTGCGATATGCTCATGTAATATGACACTGTTTGAAGGCCTGATGAAAAGCATTGGGGTTTTATTAAATGAAATTTTGCATCATATTACGTTTACGCAAAGGTGGTTACAAAGCTTAAAAAATACTTAATGATCCTCTTGTTTGGCAAGATAATTCAACAAAAGGTTTGATACATACATATATGCATTTTCTGATCAATATCAAAGTGTAAAAGTTGCATTGATGCATAACATACACACCAGACACCGGCAAAATTATGTTCATATAAACTGAAAAAAGCATAAAAAAAGAATGCAAAGCATGCATGCATTAATAAAAACTAGATGTGGGCACCAGAATCGAGCAAAAGAATTTTTTTTGTGCACGATTAAATCCACCGTTATATAACTTAAAAAGTAAAAGAACCGAACAATCTGAGAGGATTTAATAATTATTTTTATATAAAAGAAATCCAGTCTTTACAAATATAACTCAAACAAAACCAAACTTGACAGTTGCATTGTGTTGTACGTTACGGTTTCATTGTGATATTTTTTACGTTTGTAACACAAAGTGCTTAATTCCACCAGTATAAACCTATTTCGTTTCAAATTACCCCTTTAGAATTAAGGTGCATCAGCACATTTAGACCCATAGACCTGCCAGTTTTTGATACAGAAATATTAGACCTTGTTAAAAAATAATAAGATGAAACGTTTAAAAAACAAGTTTGCATACACTTAAAAGAAGAACTGTTTGAGTGAAGCAAGTAACTTTAAAAAAATCTATTATACAAATATTATCTGTTTAAAGATCAACAATTGTTTGAAGTAGGGATAATGAGCCAGTGATGGCTTAAAGAGAGGGTCCTTAAAAAACATTTCAAATATCTCCAACAATTTTTTGGACTAAATCTAAGGGCCTAGTTACAAGTGTTATGTTTCCTGTAAGTGTAATATTAATAGCTGTGGAATGATGTAAGAAGGCCAAGATCCTTAATGAAGGTGTTACATAAAGTCCTTGTACATTAATACTATTTTGAATTATCTCTGAGCAAATAAGAATAATATATGTTATCAAGCTTTACACAGCAAATCAGTGAACCATTGACTATGTAACTATTGAGCATCAAACCACATTGAGGCTTCTGCAGCAGATAAACTTAAGCACCTCAAGACGCTTGATAAATTGAATGAGCTGATGGAAAATAACATGAATATAATAAATCGTTGTATCGCTTATATAATATATCCACAGTATGAGCAATAAGAAAAAAAAAAACTCTACAGCATGCTGCGATCTAAATCTATCTCTTAAGCGATGCTAAAATAAAACGCCGCCCTAAAACTGAGGTACATTTTACATTTTGCCTTAACACATAAAATTTATAAACAAATATAATTGTTGCCTAGAAAATTCTCTTCTCTGAACCAGAAACTCCTCCCCCCCCAAACAATCTTGCAAGTTGCATCTCCAACTTTGCGATCTGAGATAAAAAACTTTCGGGGTGAGAGGCTAATTCTTATGTAACCTGCGCTTTATTGGCAATGTAGTTTTAGGGAGTCACCTAATAAAAGAAAACCGAATACTTCGAACAACGTAAAATTTTTTGGTTTGCGCACTAGGATTTTGGCCTTTGAAACATTGTTTTGAATGATAATATTGACAAATATGACGTGTGAAGATTCAGAAAAAATTGTTACTAGCTCTAGATTTATGAAGGAAAGGGATATAAACGAGGTTGATGGTTGCAATAGAGATTTTCCTCTGCTCTTTCCCTCCACCCACCTATAATATCTACAAAGTATGACCTTTACCAAATTATTGCAAATTCATTTCCATAACAATTTAACAACAGAGTTAACATGGAAAGGGCGAAATTGTTCTTAATTGAATATAAATTTTGGCATTATTGCATACAACAAAAACCCAACAGAAATCACATGAAGGATGTTTTTTCCAGCGTTATCGTTTTTCTAGTTTAATAAAATTCATTAATTTTATTATTTATTATTTACTCTTTCAGGTAAGAATATTTAAACACAATTTGTTGACCGTCTTTTATAAGACAGCCATTTAATAGAAAACAATGAATTACAGAGTAACTGGATATAAGTTTAAATTTATTGCGAAAAGAGAAAATCAAATTTCTACTATCCTAAAATATTTTGAATATATTTTGCTAATTTCAGCCCTTTACTCTTAAACAGATCCTATCTCATAAATTATTTATGTTTGGCTTTCAGGTTTTCAAGGCTAAACTGTGTATCTTGTTGATCCATCAGTTGATAACTTCCAAAATGAGCTGCCGTGTGTCTGTGTTTGACAGAACTTGACCTGCCAGTTTTTGATACAGAAATATTAGACCTTGTTAAAAAATAATAAGATGAAACGTTTAAAAAACAAGTTTGCATACACTTAAAAGAAGAACTGTTTTAGTGAAGCAAGTAACTTAAAAAAAAAATCTATTATACAAATATTATCTGTTTAAAGATCAACAAAGTTTTCTTCAATATTCAACCTTTCTTCACGGCATTAATAAATACTGGAACAACAACAGTGCCGTTCTAGAAAGCAAAGAGAAAAAAGGCATTGTGAGTTTGATGTTTGAATTACAAAAGGTGGAAAACAAAACTTTTTTACCTTTTAGTGCGCGATCATAATTTGAAGTAGGTACATTTATAATGTAAATTTTTAAAAAAGAATTTATTGTAATAGAAATGGAAAGAATTAATCTCCATTCCATCGACACATCAACTAATCGGATCTCAAGGATTTATCAATGGATGTATCAAACTAATTTTGTGCTTTACAGACTTAAACCATAAAGTTGAAATTTGCTGCAAGTACTGCAGAACAGTCATATTTCAATCATATGCCCGCCCTTGATAAAAACCCCTTTCTGTACTATTAATCCAGAAATGTTTTTGTTTTAAATTATTGATTAGCTCGACTCACGGAGTTCATCGCACATCAATGCATCAAAAAAGGAGTCATGAGTGAAAAGGTTGAAACATTTTTTTATAGGGCAATAATGCCATGAGATTATTAAACGTTCTGTAGAATTTTCACCAAATTTCAATTCAATTTAACTTCCTCTCAATGCTTTTATATACAAAAAATAAGACTCTTAAAATTGAAAAAAAAAATTACTGGTGGAAAGTATAAAACCATGCATAAACATGATTATAGGTTTCTTTCTTGTAGATTTTACAGAAGACACGTGGTCACTGACAATGGGAAAAACAATTTCATTGCAAAAGTTGACTTACATGTAGTACAGTTATTTATCCTGATAAATTTTATGACACTCCACCTAAAAAACTGTTTTACAACCCATGATTTTGTTTAATTAGAGGTGTCACGAATAGCTTAGTGCCGTTTAGTTATAGATCTAGTTGAGCACTGCCTGTGACAATGAGTTCTCTTGAATAGACTAAAGAACATAAATCGCACCAAGACTTGCCAAAAATTGAAAAAAATGTTTATTAATTTCATCGGGAACAATTTCAGAACAGCAATTTTTTCGATCTACAACCTCCCCCCCCCTCTTCCCCCAAACATCAGCGGTTTATCTCTCAGCGGTCTTTGCAAGCTTTCTCCAGCGATCTCACGACCATTCTTATACACCCACCACCCACAGATTCTAGAAAACATAAGTTAAGACAAATTAAACATTAAAAATTACAGCAACGTATTCTATAGCTTCTAGAACAAAATAGATATTTCCGAATTATGTCATCAAAGTGAGCTAAAAAGAATGGCTAATCAAACTTGCCCACATTACACACACCTACTATAGATATGCCTAAGGATTTCATGTAAACAAAGTCAGCCTCACACCTTCGAGACCTTCTAGAATCCCTAGATCTAAAAAGGTAACCAAAGTCAAAACCAAAGTAGTACTATTAAACCAGGGATAGGTCTAATCTAGACCTACTGAAAATTTGACCAAGCATTACAAATTAACAAGGCCGTACAACAATATAATCCATTCCGAGTCCAGATCCAATTCTAGATGCAAACTCAATTCACACTCACCGCAGCCAATTGTCACAAGAAGATATGAACATAATTTCGAAACCAGATAAACCCATGGCACTAAACATGAATCCTGTCTAAATTTGTACTCCCAGAAAAGAGAATCTCAGAGTAGGATACTCTTGGAGTCATAATACCATTACTTCGGTAATAGCCAACTTCCGAACAGATAGAACCTCCGTGAGTAGCTTTCAGTCCCCCACAAGATAGGCCCATGATAGCCCATTCCAGAAGAGGGTCAAACAGGTAAGCATATTATTATTTATGCTTGAAAAACCCTCAAAATACGTGTTTCTTTTGTCTCCTTTTTTGCGCATTAATTTCTAGATTTTTTTCTTTACTCATTTTCATTTTTAATCTAAAAAATTTAACTTCCCCTTAGCTTTATATAAGTAAAAAGTAAAGTAAATCCAACGCTTAGTCAAAGCATTGGGGAACCAGGAGTAGGGTCCTGATTGTTCTTGACATATGGCATTATGAGGTAGTTTGCCATTGTTTTCCTCGCCGCCTTCACTCTCGTCGGCTTTTAAGAGACCTAGCTACGCATCTAGTGCGTGGACACAGAGGAGCAGTGACAAATTGATTTTGCTGGACTGGGATTCGAACGCCGGACCTTTACTTGGTAGCCTACTGCCTTACCAATGAGCCACCGCTCCTCATTTGTATAAATATTGCATTATAAAGCCAGGCTATTTCCAGGTAAAAGGCAGGGTTCTTTTTTTTTTTTCCAGGCCTAGATCTTATTGAGCAGCTGAGCTACAACATTAGGGTTGTCCATGGAATAGGTATTCGTGTGGCCCCATTAACTCCCTTGAATCAGCTTCCCTAAAGAGGGACTCGGTTCTATCGGAAACGTAATGCTAATATGACGGGAAGAGGAGAATAATTTGTTTTAATTTTAATTGAGAGGAAACAAGCATCATTCTTGTATTGTAAAATGAAACTGGTATCAAAACAGTTGTAACATATGCTACGTTGACTTAGAGAAGATTTAGAAAGGCCTAGATTAAGCAGGAAGGCTGAGAAGGAGAATACTTCTACGCTCAAATTCTACAGATATCTTTTCGAAAATTTTCCGCACGATGGTCTATGATTTTTCAGCGCTAAACCTTATCATTAAAGAAAATTAAAGAGAAGTTCGGAATTTCATGTATTGTATCTGTAGTTCTACTAAATTAGGCGTACTGAGAAATGATTTCAAGAAATGTGCGTAGAGATTAAGAAATACACTATCTAGGTTACATTAATGATCAATTGAATATCTTGATGTAATAATTTTCAGTGTTTATAGGCTACGCAAGGGAGTTAGGCCGAAGAAAAGAAGCCTTCATATGCCAGATCAAGTTTTTATAATCATATATACCAACATTGACCCCATACGCGATTATCTGAAAACGATTTCAACGAATGTATTTTTAAGAGCATTTTAGAAAGAAGAAGAAGAAGAAGAAGAAGAAGAAGAAGAAGAAGAAGAAGAAGAAGAAGAAGAAGAAGAAGAAGAAGAAGAAGAGGAAGAGGAGGAGGAGGAGGAACAAGAAGTAGAGGAAGGAGGAGGAGGAGGAGGAGGAGGAGGAGGAGGAAGGAGAATAAGAATAAGAAGAATAAGAAGAAGAATCATTATAATATAATAAACACAAAAGTTGGTATTATTGGCGATTTGTACAAACTTGTTCTCACTTCAAAGAATTGAAGAGATGCTGCGGTTCTGAACATCTAAACGATATAACCCTGTTTTTATTTGCGAAATGTCTAAAAGAGAAAAAAAACCTTTTAAAAAGAACTGTCAAATCGGGGTCTTTTTTTTTTAGGAAATCAATTAAAAAAGAAATAATATTTCCGAAATCCTGTAGATGTGTAAAATTTGAACTATGTAGCTTTAACCAACAAATGACCTGTTATTATACATAATGTCCTGATTGTTTCCTGCATTAGAAGTTTGTACATTCTATACTGAGGCTGTATTTGGAAAGATCGAATTTCTTTTTACTCTGTCGTGCACCATACGAAAGATCTTGAATCTAAACTTAACTAGTTGTGTAGATACTAGATCTGGTTAAGAGGCAATGACAATATAATGAATATTTCGATACAAATTAGCTCATTTCTAAAAAAAATACTTCTATGTTTAAAATTAAGCAAATTCTTAAATTTCACACAAAAATAAAAAAGAAGAAGAAAGAAAAGAAATAAATTGTTGATGAAGCCCTGTATGAACGAACTTGAATTTTTAATCTAAACTTGTGTTGATGTGTAGATACTAGATCAAATTAAGAGGCAATGGCAATATAATGAATATTTCGATACAAATTAGCGCACCTCTGAAAATAAAACTTCTATGTTTAAAATTAAGCAAATTATTAAATTTGACACAGGTTGATAAAGCCCTGTGTGAACTAATTTGAAGAAGACAAATGCATTGAACAGCATGTGTTATAGAGCCAGAGCTTTTGGGTTCATGGGGAGACAATTCGCCTTGACGGACACCATTGCCTATTGACCCAATTTCTGCTTGAAATTAAGTAACCTTTCAGTAGAATCTTGCTGCCACCATCTTTTTTCTCAGAAATCAAGGTTTTTTAAGGAATACTTTTTTTTAGACTATTGATTTTATTATCTTGTCCACATCGCCATTTGTACTCAAAATTTTTTTATACAAATTTTGAACTAAGTAGATCAATGCTAGAACCTAGAACCTCAATATCTATAACGTTAAATTACAAATTCAGAACTAGCCTCAGTCCGCTGTTGCTGCTCTCCGTTACCCCCGCTCCCATTCTGTTTATACTTTTTTTATGTGCAAAGCGACAAAATGAGTCCAAATTGTATTATAAAAAATGTGATGGTGAAAAAAAAAAGTTTCAGTTTTATTATTCTAAAATATTCATGCAATTTTATGCCAGTTTCTAGATTACACCATCACCTGCATCATATATAATTTTGCAGCTCCATTTTTAATCTTTTTGAGTGGTTATTGGTCAAATTTCCAACTCTGCAATGATATATTATAAAGTAGAAACTGGATACTGTCTTATTGTGAAAAAAGCTCTTTTATTGGCGAATAAAATAGCAACAGCTTTAAAGGAATGGAAGATTAAAAAAAAACAATACAAAAAAAAAATTACATAAAGCAAAACAAACCCTATCTCCGCACTTATTTGTGCCTGTGTCTTTCCAATAATGTTGAATCCCCATTTGCTGGATGGCAACAGTTCTTTCGATAATCCTCACCTCTGGAAGTACTCACTAACTAATGTTTATTTAATTTATTAATATTTAGTTGGCATTGAAAAAAAAAACAAATACTCACATGATTTACCGACTTCTTCATCCACATCTTCATCTTCTAATTCAACATCCACTGCGTGTTTCGAGTATAAATCTACATTACATGGAAACAAAATTTTTTTTCGCGTTGAGTACACATTCCCTGGTTTTTATCTATGAAAAAAAATGACTACATGACGCATCAACAAATAGCACTCTGCAATCAAATGAAGATCCTGTTTTTCAAATATCTTCTTTCTGTGCTTTATTAGTATACATTGAAACTTTTCTTCCTGAATTATGTAATCATGTAGCCGTTACATATATTACACGTGTTACACGTGATTGCTTAAGTAATTAATTATGTTATGTTGTTTGCAGAATAGTTACTTTGTGGGTGTTGGTTTTGATGGATGGAAAATCACATGAGTGGTTGTTCAACCTTATTTAAGAAAGATAAAAATAATCCAAATTGTAAATTTGACTCAAGTTTTAAAGAAACAAAATAAATTAAACAATGAAATGTTGGTGATTTATCAAAATCACCATCGCTTGAGTAGAAAGAGCCCGTGTTATATTCATCGGACTTTTAAAGAAATCATCTACTAGCATGTAATTTAAGATTTAATTCACAAATATTTGGACGTGATATTTCGTAAAAGGTATTGAAAGAGTGAAAATACTCACTTTGGCTGTAGACTGTTCTTTCCCTACCTTCATTTTTTTGCAGATGCGAGCCTATCGGCCTGTATTTTCGTACCGGGCTGACTTCTATGACTTCTATATTGTCTTAAAAGAAAATCAGTTTTTTTGTAAGTGAAAAAAAAGTCATGATTTTTGTTTTTATTTTATTGGGTACGGGTCTATCTAACAACCTTTAGAAATTACATTTGCTGTACAATCTTTTTTAAAAGTATTGATTTGATTTTAAAAGTCTGTAGCATTGGATAGTCACTGTGACTTACTTTGCAGAACTCTCTATAGTGTTTAATGGCCATAGTTACTATAAAAAAAAAAAAAATTGCATTTTTATTAATCACAAAAAGGAACGATTTTTTTGTCATAAGTAAACTATTATTCCACATGTTCTAGCCGACAAAAATGAGTTCTATCTGTCATCAGATATAACGGGAGAAAATAAACTCTTGTAGGGAAAAAAAATTATTGCTACCTGTTTAAGTTAATAAAAATGAATTTATGCGATTCGCTCAGCTTTGAACATGCTTTTTTGAACGAAGTTATTGAAACAAATATTTAAATAACAAAACATTGATATGCTTAACAAATTAAAAGATCAGCCGTTCCGAGTCTAGACCTAAGCTCAGCTGATGACAGCCATTTTTCGTCTCATACGTCCTAACTTTAAATTTTACCTCATGCAAAATTCACAAACATGATAAATTGATTAATAGATGTCGTTTCGTTGCACGCGTTGTTAACATGCCATCAAAGATACAGTTATATATAGAAAAATACAGCATCAATTATCGGTAATAACTATACAATAACTATATGCCTCTTACAGTTATTAACCATACAGGCCTTCACATTGTGGGATGCTCAAAACTAAAAAAAAACATTAATACAAAAATGATTATCATCTTCCAGCAGTAGCAAAATATACAAAAAAACCCCATAGACTTAGGTAACAGATTCATTAACTAAGCAAAATTGAGCATATTTTAGGTCCAGATCAAGAACTCCAGAAGGAGAGGACCCTTTCTTTTTTTTTTTTG